>LQNS02007216.1:4024647-4046880 GCA_001587735.2 Parhyale hawaiensis | reverse complement strand
CTAAACCGTGTCGCTCTCAAGACTCAGCAATAATCCGTCACTAAACCGTGTCGCTCATAAGACTTAGCAACAAACCGTCACTAAACCGTGTCGCTCACAAGAGTTAGCAATAAACTGTCACTAAACCGTGTCGCTCATAAGACTCAGCAATAAACCGTCACTAAACCGTGTCGCTCACAAGACTTAGCAATAAACTGTCACTAAACCGTGTCGCTCATAAGACTCAGCAATAAACCGTCACTAAACAGTGTCGCTCACAAGACTTTGCAATAAACCGTCACTAAACCGTGTCGCTCATAAGACTTAGCAATAAACTGTCACCAAACCGTACCGCTCATAAGACTTAGCAATAAACTGTCATCAAACCGTGTAGCTCATAAGACTTAGCAATAAACTGTCACCAAACCGTGTCGCTCATAAGACTTAGCAATAAACCGTCACTAAACCGTGTCGCTCATAAGACTTAGCAATAATCCATGACCAAGTCTGCACATTGCCGCAAACATCTGCAATCCTGCGACGCAACAGATCGGCTCTGACTGAAGCTGCATTAAATGTGCTAATCTTTGCTTTATTAGAGGGAACGTCCATCAAGCTGTTCATTGATGTTGATTACTGCTAATATGAGAGGTTTCCTGAACGCTGTACCGCGGAGGGAAAATCTATAAAGAGCTGGGTGTGAAAAGATGGCAACGTTGATTGATTAAGTTAATTAGAGCGACAGGATCTGTAGCTAGGCGATCATGCGTCGGGTGTTGCCAAATGAGCAATGGGTAGGGAAGACCGGACTGCAGCTGATGGGGAATGTCTCACTGTTGATCTGCGTCCAGAATGCATCTGGTCTGGCACCGTGTATTTCTACAGATATTTTGTTAAGCTGGATCTAATAATTTACCTTAATTGATTGAAAATATATTTTATGTAAAGCACGGTTAGTCTCACAGCATTGGAAACACAGTGGAGGCCCGTCGCTGCTCAAGTGTTGCGTTTCACAGTTCCCCCATACCAAAGTATTTGTAATTCTAAAGTGAACTAGAGATTATCTACACACATTGCAATGCTATAAATGGTAAAACCCAGTTTTTAGTTCAGGAAGTAGCTAATGAATAGCATACCGTACTAGACAATAGTATCCAGCCAGTTTTTCCCTCATGTGCTAGAGACCATAGGGTCAGGTTAATTATGTTCGTCCGTCCTATTATGGTACACAGAGTTGCGGAACACAAGACCCAGCACGATACCTTAACTTCAGCTAGGCGTTTGTGAACTCCTTCTACCGGTCCCACTATGTTTGTTTCAGTTTTCTTCCATGTACTGAAAATCTTTGTGTTGTTGGTTTTTTTTCTTTCACGACTGCTTGAGCTGCCATGCTCGTCGTTCTAGTTTGGGACACCCTCGTGCACCCGCGTGTCTGTCGACGTGCTGTACGTCCCTTCCTCGTCCTATCTGAGTCGTCGAGTGCACGTCCAACCTTGGTCAAGCAACTTACTCGTTCACGTCAGCCACTCTGCTGGCAGTTGCATTAATTTGTGCAATTCAGTTACCTACATTTGATAGGATTATTGCACACAGGTACACAGTTGGTACATTACAATATTATTTTGAAAAAAATGTACAATACAAACTTGTCACATAATGCATCAGTTTTGCCATTACAAAGTTGAGCGTAACTTTTTGAGCAAATCAAGTAACAAATCTTTGAACGAATAATTTGCTTTACAGAACTTTATACAATTTTTTATTGCACTAATATAGTGCAATATATAGTGCAATATAATATGAGTGGCTGATATAGAATCTATTAAATAGGTTTAAATTCAATTAAGAATTGGCGGAGTCTCAAAATCGTAAAGTGTATCTCTACATCGACACTGACGTGTGTAAGATTGAGAATAGAACGTCTCAATTTCATAATTTTGTTAAGTAATAATGAACAGTATATCTTGTGGAACATTTCAGGATGGTTATTTAGAAGAGATCGGTAGAGATTGAGCAAGAAGCAATTCCAAAATCCTAAAATTGCACTATTTATCAGGAATTGCATATTTCGGTGCAATTCATTTCCCATGCATTATTTTCATTGCACTTAATAATAAGAATTCGTCTTAGAATGCTATATAGCATTTATTCTAATTGAATAACGATGCAATGAGGGGCTCCGTCCCAATTAATGTTATTAATGAGCCATGGATAAAACTTATTTTTAACGAATTATGATTCACACAACTGGATATGACATAAACTGAAAAATAACTATTTTATGTTATTAGTGAGACCTTGTGTAAAAATTACAAGCATCACTTGCTCATTAGCTCCTTCACTGCTCTTCTTGCTGCTAACTTCCGAAAATTAAACAGTCTATTGCTTCCTGCAGGACTGAATACAATGCATGGGTAGTGATCTAATATTTACAGGTGCGGCAGCGGATAATAGCTGATAATTGTCTATAAACTACCGCTTGGGACATGCCAGCCGGTACAGCAACATATGGAGTGAGTGGCATGTCGGTAAGCTATGTTCACAGTTAAAAGGTTTCTTTGATTCGTCCTCTTTAAGGCATGAAGATAATCATATCCGCTTAGATTTAACTTGTCCGAAATTTCAGTGTTCCATTCACCACTTCAAGCGTGATCAGCTTGAGATGAACACTTGAAACTCATTCCAAAACGTTGACTCCCATGACGCTCAAGCTTCAAGCTCGGTGCAAGGCTCAGTTTATTGAAGTAGCTCGTCTCGCTCAGAGTGGGCCGACGGAAGACGCCGTAAGGGCTCTCCATCCACCTGAATGGTGGGCCAAAGACAAGCATGAGGTCTGCAGTGCGCGGCTGAAGAGTTCGACATTGTATCGCACGTAGGGAAGGGGGGAAGAGCTCCTGTGCATGAGCTGCACTTAATGAACATAGGCGTCAATGGTTCGGAATTAAGGTAGGGTAAACAATAATATTGAGAGGCCTTCAATTTGTTTATTAATTCTGATGCTGATTTTGTTCAGCTGTCCATTTACTTTCAAATTCCATTACTTTCACAGAGTAATTTCGCGTAGCAGCTTACTTATCACTCAAAGCCATGTACAATTCCTTGAAGTAACTTGCCGAAGTTGTTTATTTTCCTTTCAACTCCATGTATAGATCCGTAAAAATTTTATTGGTCATGCAGGGCTTTACTTAGCTTTAAAATTGTAAGGAATTCCATACTCAGTCATGGCTCTACGGAGACATTTATTTGCATTAAAGATTTCATGTTGAGGTATCAGTCTCATAGTCTCATAATTACAACTTTTTTTTCACAAATCATGCTAAGAATTGAAACTGGGTCGTTGTGGTCAATTTAATGTAGTACGAAACTTTAGCCTGTTTTGTGTGTCTTGAATAGCTCAGAACATCCAACAGCACTTGCAAGTGTATCTCACTGTTGAAAATCTGGCGATATTATTGCAGTCTCTGCAGAGTAACGAAAGCGAGGCTATAGCAGCGCTAGCGGGATGCTCTACTAGTGTGTCCACGCCCTCATGCAATGACTAGAGTATTGTTGAGAGGAGAGTCTTACAGTGCCTATCAGTCTGTAGTTGCTTGTGTTGGTGTTATGAGGACGGTTCTGTGTTTCTCTGACGATTCTCTCATTGGTCGTATATCTTACCTTGACGTAGTCTCGTAATTGTCAGGAAATAGCTACAACTTCCATGAAATACTTCGTAGTTGTTCTTGTTTTGGTTTCATCAACTTTGCTTTCCCTACATTAGTTCCTAAGAGTTGTGTAAATATTATGATCGTGAGGTATTTTCAAACATTTTTTATTGCTAAGCTACGCGTCGTTCTAGGAAGCATCATGAAAACCACAGTCTCTCTAGCATTATTTTTTCTTAGCTGATGCAGCCTAGGCTTCACTGTTTCCCAGGAATCAATTAGCTGTGCTTCGCAAGCGTTCAGTAAGATATTTTTCTGCGTATTTTAATTATTGTGTTGTATCCATCCGTGTTGCATTGAAAGAGTCCTCAAAGTACTAAAGAGTGCTGAAGGCAAGTCTTGAACATAACCGTAAATGAATTGTAAAGCAGCCTAATCAACTCAATGACTGACTGGAGTTATGTTCCCCACTCTCTGGCAATCTTTGCACTGAATCTCTTTGCCTTGTTATTATAAAGCTGATGAAGAAACTACAAATTGACAGCTGTCCGTTGTTTATGTATCTCTAGCCTCCCCGTTCTGCACTAGAGGTTGTAGTGCACCCTATTGCTTCATCTTCGTTTTCAAATATCAGGAGATAAAAGCGACCTTAATTCCTTGATGGAAGAGCAGTACGATTTTCTTTTTCAATCTGACTGAACAAACAGCAAGAGCAAATGTCAGTATTTGAATAGGCGAGTCGACGTTAGAAAATGCCTCATGCATCAGCTTCCCCAGATACGGTTAGACTGCCGTAAGTAGATCTATGAATATGCTTCCAGCCTGATTGAAGATGGCTTTGTTTGCGGCAAGGAAAAGATTCTCGTAGTTATAACAAATTCTTAATAATTAGGCAGTGAAACGTGAAACTGAATTATTGTTGAATATTTTTGCATGTGACCAATAGTCTCGCTAAACATTGTCTAGGCCTGTTCTTGTTATTCCCTCCATAGCCCGGATTACTCTTTGAAGACCTCATCTGAAATTCGTATGAATACACGGAGCTTCTCCTGCATTATTATTACCCGCAAACGAAGTGAGAGAATTGATAATGTTTTCGTTGAAGACTTAAGTATGGGTATATACATATATTTGTATGTCTGTCCACCCAATAAGTGGTCGAAAGAGTTGAGCAACGTTCATAATTTTTTGCAGGGAGTCCGGTGGGTTGACCTAGATGTGACCCATGCCAAAAAACTAGACCTAGCTGGCCATAAAAAATGACGGCGTTGAATTTTCATCCAAAGGGTTGAATTTACCTCCACTGCGTCTCACACCACGAGGCATCCCATTTTCCCTATTGAGAGATCTGATCGGGGCGGTCAGCGCGGCGCTATAGCCTTGTTGGACACAACATCCATATGAGGAACTAGGATTAGATGGCCATCAAAAGTGACTTTGTTGAATATGCCCCCACCGCGGGTGATGGTCCCGCGGGTGATGGTCTTACGCCACGGGACGTTCTAGTTTTGTCCTAAGAACGACTTAAAATCGTCGACACTGGAAGGGGGCGAAGCACAGGCATCAGACTTCAACAAGAACCAAATACTGAAGTCCTGGGGATTCAAATCAGCGGAAGATGGAGACCACATTTTCTTACTCTAAAACATGCAAAAATTAGCTTAAAAATTAGCTTGACACCAGCTGAAATACGTTTTTGGTAGAGTGAAAGAGCGCGCTGTCTAATTATTATCTCACCCGCAAACGAAGTGAGAGAGGTGATGTTTTCGTTGAAGATTTAAGTATAGCTATATATATTTGTATGCCTGTCCACCCAATAAGTGGTCGGAGGAGTTGAGCAATGTTCATAATTTTTTGTAGGGAGTTTGGTGGGCTGACATAGCTGTGACCCATGCCAAATAACTAGACCTAGCTGGCCATAAAAAATGACGGCGTTGAATTTTCTCCACCGGGGCGAATTTTCTTCACTCCGGCAGAATGGGGCGTTCTATTTTTTCCTATGTTATTATTGAAGAGCTAATCTCTGGGAAGGAATGGGGCTGTGCCCTAGCCTCCTTCATCAAAAATGACTTCGTTGAATTTGCCCCTACCGCGGGTGATGGTCTTACGCCACCGAGGCGTTCTAGCTAGAGTATTTCTTCATTTCACGAAATGCAGGAACAAAAATTTATCGATGTATCAATCTAAATTCCCCCTTGGGAGTTGTTGGACGAAAATGAGGGGTGAGTTTCTTGCTCTGGAGATGTCGCCCAAACATGACGGAGGCCGATTTCTCACGATGAACATTTCTCGTACCACGTGAGATGCCATCAGGTTATTTTCTCGGTTTGCTATCACTCTGAAGATGGAAATTTACTTCCAGTGTGAACACAGCGTGTCATCTTCCAAGATGTTCTAAAGCTCACCTCTGTCCATACGTTGGTGTTTGTGTAGGTCAGTATGTTGCTAATTAACTAGTAAGTGAGCAAACATGGCTACCGTAAATAAATAACATTGGAAAGGCTAATGTGCAAATATCCATCCATTTTCTGTCAGACTTGAAGTGTGTACGTAGATCGCGTGTATAGTACTGCAAAATTTAGTTCTATATGCTCGATACGTCTGGGCACAAGATATTCATTTGTAGGGGTAAGCTGTTGGTCAGTGTCAGGATTGACTGAGTGTAATGTTTTGCTCAACTGGAATTGCCGATGCTCTTCTCATCAGATATTTGTAATTGATGATCCTGCAGATGAGTGCTCTGCAGCCTCTCTATAGAAGCATCACGATCACGAAAGCGAACGATGACGAACTGTCAGGGCTTTTGCTGTGCCTTCGTTTCTCGATTGCGGTGCGCACTGCTTATCAACAAGTTCCAGTGCTTGACAGCTCCGCCTCGAAGTAACCTATCGCTGTCTGGAATGAAAATCGGTAACCTGCATTGCTGCAGTGCATATTTTAATTTCGCGTCGCGGCCTGCATGTGTCGCTTGAGAAGAAAGCGCCCGGCGGCAGCAGCCGCGGCTAAGTCTGCTGGAACACACGGGAAGCTCCAGCAGTGCCGCCTGTGATGCGCCGTCCTGCTGGAGGGCGGTGGGAGGGAGCGGGGTGTGGTCCTGCTGTTTGTCGTGTGGAGAGGCTGGAGTCCTGGTGGATGGTGCTGTCAGACCCAAGCCTGGTGGATGGTGCTGTCAGACCCAAGCCTGGTGGATGGTGCTGTCAGACCCAAGCCTGGTGGATGGTGCTGTCAGACCCAAGCCTGGTGGATGGTGCTGTTAGACCCAAGCCTGGTGGATGGTGCTGTCAGACCCAAGCCTGGTGGATGGTGCTATAAGACCCAAGTCTGGTGAATGATGCTGTCAGACCCGAGCATGGCGGATGGTACTGTCAGACCCAAGCCTGGTGGATGGTGCTGTCAGACAAAAGCCTTGTGGATGGTACTGTCAGACCCAAGCCTGGTGGATGGTGCTGTCAGACCCAAGCCTGGTGGATGGTGCTGTCAGACAAAAGCCTGGTGGATGATGCTGTCAGACCCGAGCATGGCGGATGGTGCTGTCAGACCCAAGCCTGGTGGATGGTACTGTCAGACCCAAGCCTGGTGGATGGTGCTGTCAGACCCAAGCCTGGTGGATGGTGCTGTCAGACCCAAGCCTGGTGGATGGTACTGTCAGACCCAAGCCTGGTGGATGGTATCACCAAGCCCTTTAAAGTCTCTGGGTGATCTCATCAGACCAGTTACAGACTGATTGATCGTAGTAAGGCTTTTTAAAGTATTTATAATGATACCGCCAGGCCTGTGCGAGTCTTTTTCATAGTACCGTCCTGCACTTTTTTTTTAAGTCTGCTTGATGGTATTGCCAGGCTAATTATAGTCTGTTTGATGGTACCGCCAGACCCATTAAAGATTGCTTGATGGTACCTCCAGGCCCTTTAAAGTCTGCTCGATAATACTGGAATGCCCTTTGGAGTTTTCTTTATTGTTGCCCGGCGCTTTTGATGGTACAGTCACACCCTTTAAATACTGGCGGCCACGATATTTTTAAGCTTCACAAGGCAAAGCTCCTTGCATTTGACGAGCCAAGTGTTTCTTTGTTGAGGTGTTTAGCAGTAGCGCTGTAACCGTTGCTGCTGGTTATTTTCTTTGAAAGGTGACAATATTGACATCGAACCGTTTAAATGTTTATGAAATTGCCGGACCTTTGAAGTCTCACTTCACCCATGTTTATTTCTACTTCCAATCCATGAGCAATATTTTCTTGAAGAGTGCGTGCCGTGCAGCGTGGGCAGTATCTAATTTGAATGAAATACAGAATAGCTGTACTTACAGTTTTATGCTTTGACGAAAGATAAACACAACCCGGCATTACTATGATTGTTAATATGATTAGTGTTCAGCTAGTAAACTCTTCCCACATTTTACTTTTTTCTCGTACATGCAAATGTTTTGTTGAGTATTTTCTCAGGGCATGTGACTGTCATACGTATTTATAAAATTAACATGAAACGTAATGTTTCGACGCTGTACATGTTCATAAAATAAAATGAGAACAATCTCCGCTATCAGATAAATGACCTACAATGTCGCAGAATATTAACAGTTTAAGAACAAGAGATTTAGAAAAGTCTCTGAACAGGACGTTAACATCTTCTTTTCAGTGAAGGAAATGCTCATTTATATCAAATTAAGACGCTCTCATGTGCTTCAGTTTCACCAAGCACTGCACTGTTCAAATAACGAGCGCTACCCAGTCGGAAATTATGGTTGTGATTATAGTAGAACAACTATGATTATGGTCGAGACTTTGGTTGTTTATTATCGATATATCCTCCATATTCAACCATTTATGGGGTGCAGTATGNGATGGAGCTGTCAGACCCAAGCCTGGTGGATTGCGCTGTTAGACCCAAGCCTGGTGGATGGTGCTGTCAGACTCAAGCCTGGTGGATGGTGCTGTCAGACCCAAGCCTGGTGGATGATGCTGTCAGACCCAAGCCTGGTGGATGGTACTGTCAGACCCAAGCCTGGTGGATGATGCTGTCAGACCCGAGCCTGGTGGATGGTATCTCCAAGCCCTTTAAAGTCTCTGGGTGATCTCATCAGACCAATTACAGACTGATTGATCGTAGTTAGGCTTTTTAAATCATTTATAACGATACCGCCAGGCCTGTGCGAGTCTTTTTGATAGTACCGGCCTGCACTTTTTTTTAAGTCTGCTTGATGGTACTGCCAGGCTGATTATAGTCTGTTTGATGGTACCGCCAGACCCAATAAAAATTGCTTGATGGTACCTCCAGGCCCTTTTAAGTCTGCTGGATGGTATACCGCTGTCCGCCAGGCCATTTAAAGTCTGCTTGATGGTACTGCCAGGCTAATTATAGTCTGTTTGATGGTACCGCCAGACCCATTAAAGATTGCTTGATGGTACCTCCAGGCCCTTAAAAGTCTGCTCGATTCGATAATACTGTAATGCCCTCTGGAGTTTTCTTTATTGTATTGCCAGGCGCTTTAAAGATTTTTGATGGTACAGTCACACCCCTTAAAGACTGGCGGCTACGATGTTTTTAGCTTCACAAGGCAAAGCTCCTTGCATTTGACGAGCCAAGTGTTTCTTTGTTGAAACGTGTTTAGCAGTAGCGCTGTAACCGTTGCTGCTGGTTATTTTCTTTGACATAGAACCGTTTAAATGTTTATGAAATTGCTGGACCTTTGAAGTTTCCCTTCACCCATGTTCATTTCTACTTCCAATCCATGAGCAATATTTTCTTAAAGAATGCGTGCCGTGTAGGGTGGGTAGTATCTAATTTGAATGAAATACAGCATAGCTGTACTTAGAGTTTTATGCTTTGACGAAAGATAATCACAACCCGGCATCACTATGATTGTTAATATGATTACTGTTCAGCTGGTAAACTCTTCCCACATTTTGCTTTTTTCTCGTACATGCAAATCTTTTGTTGAGTATTTTCTCACCGCATGTGACTACCATACGTATTTATAAAATTAACATGAAACGTAATGTTTCAACGCTGTACATGTTCATAAAATAAAATGAGAACAATCTCCGCTATCAGATAAATGACCTACAATGTCGCAGAATAACAGTTTAAGAACAAGAGATTTAGAAAAGTGTCCGAACAGGACGTTAACATCTTCTTTCTAGTGAAGGAAATGCTCATTTATATAAAATTAAGACGCTTTCATGAACTTCAGTTTCACCAAGCACTACACTGTTCAAATAACGAGCGCTATCTCCCTTGTCAGCTGAATGAGCTCAAAATGCTTTAATTGCGGCGATAATTCCCTATCTACTTCTGTACAGAACTATAAATATCAGCCTTAGATAAAGATAAATTGCATCTGGAGCTTTTGCAGAATTTAGTGCACGGATATATAAAGCAAAGAAACTCCGTGTGCGATATAATATTAGTTCGGTAATGAACAGCTATTGTAGTAGTATTCTCCAAAGGCACTGTCGTTAGTTGTTAAAAATATTTTGATGTTTTTGTAGTGGCTTTCATTTTCTACTTTTACCCCATTAATATTATTGTTAGTACTATTAGTAATAATATCATAATAATAATATTTCCTGCCGCACAGTTTCATAGTCATTAATGCTGTTAGATTTTCATTATTAACATGCTTCAATATTATAGAACAGATAAATAGTAAAAGAGCAATAAATGTGCAATATTTTACGTATCTGCGTAAAATATTACAATTCTGAGAACAGCAGATTAGTTTTTTTTTGCTGATGGCTTTTAATATACTTAAAGAAAATTTTTTCCTTTTAGGATTAAAATAAAAAAAAATTCTCTCTTTTCGAGTTTAATAATAACTTGCTCAGTTGAAACATTTTGTAGTTTATTTTAATGTACTGTATCGTTAGAATTTATGTTTTGTTTAACTCACGAAGGGAACTTATGAAACAATTGTTTGAAGAAGCAGATGCAAAATTGCGAAAATGAAAAACGAAACGCATTATTCTCCTCTAATAATACGTGTTAATTCTTCAATAATTGTACACGCAAAAAAAATCTTAGAGAGCTATTGCTATTTCCACTCTATTTTGTGCGCATGTTTGTCTGATCGCAGGCGTTCCACTCACCCCGAGTCAAAGTCATTAACACTTGTTCATTATTGTCTTATTAAAGGCGGATTCGCACGATGGATAATTGGCTCAATTTTCTCAGTTAATCGTCCGAATATTTTGCTGCACCTGCGTAATCACCCCAGCGTGCTTTCCTAAAATAGATACAATATATTAGCAGTGACATAAGACTAGATTTAGATACCTGGCAGTAGAAGGACCATCTTGCCCTTTCCAGAGAAGAGCCTAGACTCACGCCCCGACCTTCTGTAAGCTACTGCCATCACACCAAAATAAATTAGACATTTGAGGAAGAAAATAAGTTTCAGTAATAGGGTCGCTGATAATATCTTCAAATTAAGAGGGAAGTCGGTAGGCTCAGAGAGATTTGCATTGCTGCTCACACGGACACATGGATGAATAGTGACGCAGAGCTGAGAAGACTTTCATTTGTACATCGTGTGAATGCATCTCAAAAGAGGGCAGCATGTCAGCTAAAGTAAACGATGCTTATTAGATTTGTGCTCCACAATATTTATTTTTGGTGTCTACATTGCGACTTTGAGCAGGTAAACGTAACTTAATTTGTACCGCGTTACAACGTGCTATGGAACCATAGTTGCACCGTGTAGAAAACATGATGCTTAATAGTTTTTGCACCTGCTAGAATCTGAAGCACAAGATGCAGTGCTTTAATATGAGCTGAATGAGAAAATTCCGATATAAAATGTCACGAGCTAACTTTACGTGATTAGCTACTATGTTTTTGCATACTATGCGCCACATATAGGGCGGCGCACTTTTTGATAAAAACTATTGGCGTTTGGTAACTTTTATTTCTATTATTTTGGAACACGTTTTTACTGTACGTGTAATTCACGATGGAAGGGGTTGGAAACGAGCCTGTAAACACAATACTCCAGAATGTGGAGGATGCAACCAGTCGCATATATTTCTATTTACCATATAACATTAAGCAGTAGGACGCAGCTGCTCTAACCTAAGCATTTTTCACCCATTAAAAAAAATGGACAGCGTAATGAGGCGCATGTCAAAGTTCCTTTGAAGTTGTTTAACCAAAACTTCTCTTCCCAATGAAGTGCAGTTTTTTGGAGGCCCAACTATTGGCTGTTTCATATTTCTTTGCGCTGTTGCCAAGTGGCGGAGCCAGTAGAGCTGCGATGAAGGTAACTTAGATGTTCGCTATTTACTGCTTGTTCAATGTTCCTTTGCTACTTGAACACTGCAAATTCAGTGTTTAGTTGCTGAACACGGCATACGCAGTGCTTAATTGCTCAGGGAACATGATATATGTAGTGTTGAACTGCTCAATGCATAAGGTATATATAGCGTCCTATTTATCATTTAATACGGCACATACACTGTTCAAGTGCTCATTTAATACGGCACATACAATGTTCAAGCGCTCATTTATACGGCAAACACAATGATCAAATGCTCATTTAATACGACACATACAATGTTCAAGCGCTCATTTAATACGGCACACACAATGATCAAATACTCATTTAATACAACACGTACAGTGTTTAAGTGCTCATTGTCTAGATATATTACAAAGTTTTATTGCTCACTGAAAGCTGTATACAGTTTCCCTGCGCATTGAGTGCGGCAAATACAACTTTTAACAATCACTTACGGCACAGACTGTGCGTAATTGCTCGTTGAATGCCACATACATCGGGTCTTGAAATAAAGTTGTTATAATTCACATCCACACGTCTGTGAACAACTTTGACCAGTACTGTACATATTTTGCGACACTAACTTAAAATTTATCCTTCTTTACGCATTTCAATTATCAATGGAGAAAATAGTGATCAAGTGCATTTATGTAACAATGGAAGCAAACGTTTGAGATATCTCTTCTCCTAAATGTATTTCTTTCATATCTTCATAATTTTCGATCGGGTATAAAAACTACTAAAAGCATCTCCCTCTTACGTTATTTTACAGACAACGTTTTCATTTCATAATTCGGACAAGTATCAATGTCATCACCCGAAGAGGAGGGAGGATTGGTGTCGAACTCTTTTGTGCCACAGGTCCATCAGTTAGCTTGAGTACCTTGAGTGTCTTTGGATGAGGTACAGGTTGTGTTATGCACGCCACCCTGCGCATACAAAGAGAGGTCTGTCGGCTTTGCCAGCCTTTGATTGGATAGCAGCATGTGAAGAACCGGAGAACAGAGAGCGTGTTATCTCCACAGTGCACGTAACCACTGGCGTCGTGGTGCTATCTCTCCTTCATTTTAAATAAGAGTGTTAATTTCCAGAGATTTCTTATTAATGGCATTTCGAGTACGGGGAAACGTCTTGCTAATCAGAATTGCTTTCTACACGGCAATATTTATGGATGACATTCATTACTGAATACAGTATTGCATTGCCTCAATATCCGCTAGTAATGCGTGTCTCAGAAGTCCGTCCAGTCTCCCCCTGAGTGTCTGGCGACAATATGCACGCTCACATTTACAGCGATACGTTGCAGAATTTTATAAATATTGATGCTAATGAAGCATTCAGATGTTGGTATTATTGAGTACATATGACGTGAAGCTTGTGTATGTTAAAGATCTCTAAATAACTTCACATTATGTTCAGTGTTTTCTTGTACTCGATCGGCGCCTGAAGACGAGAACTTGTTTTTTTTTTTTTCTGGGGCAGTGTCATTTGCTCCTTTTCACGAAAAATTTTTTTTTTTTTTCTCCAAAGTTCTGAAAATGTGCTTCTGTTTCGTGAAATTAGGTGCTGATTTGAAGTACCTGAATTAAATTGCTCATTTTGTGAAAAAATAATATTTACCGAAACGATGTAAAAGTAAAATGTTTGTCTTTATAGCAATAAATGTGGACGCCCATTAGGGCATGAAACTCTTATGCACCAAATACTTGGACCGTACTGTTTCGTGAATGATATAATATTCGTCATAGATTGAGATGATTTAGCTTCAAGTACATATCATCACGGATGGCTCCAATCATTACACTGATTTGGGCAGTACCGTAGAACAAAGTGATTGCGGTAACGTTTACCGTTGTTTAATTAATAGCTTAAAACTCCGAGGAAGGAGTAATAAATTTAGTTACAGTATATGTCAAAAAACTGTAGAATAGCCTACTGATATGGGGGACTCTCACATATTTTTGCATCGTTTAATTGCATGCCCAGGTTGAATTCATATTATGTATTAGAAAAGAAAAATTTATTTAATGTCACTTCGAATCATCTTGAAGAGCGCCGAAAGACTGACGCCACGATTTTCTACCAATTTTGTACAACCGGTTGTGTATAGTGTCAGAAGTTCGGGTTTCGTGTGGCGAGTTTCATACTCAACGAATCTCTTTACCGGCTGTGTAAAATCTATTTTTATTGAACTAGTGCTCTTCAAAAACCCCGAACGAGTGTCTTTAAATATTGTAAGCTGTGCTTTTTGTTTAGAAGTGGTTAATCACAAATTACCAGCTATTGTCAATGGTTCCTATTCCTGGTTTTCACTTTAAAGAAATTAACTATTTGACCTGTACCCAACAGTATACCAACAATACAACAGCACTGGAGATGATCTTAAAGTTACCGATTTCTAGTCAGACTCCTCTGCCTTAAAATATTCCGCGTTGTACCAATCATTATCGCTTTGAACCATTCAGTTTTCCTCAAGTTAACAGCAACAATATATGAGAACTGTGACTAGGAGCAGCAGCCTGAGCCAGACATATTAGCCTCGGGATGCGAAAGCTTTGGCTGTATGAAAGCAGCGGCTGGGAGAGAAGCCGAGAGGTAGCTTCTGATCCGTTAATTAAGTTATCGGAGCGTCAATTATTGCGATAGCCGCTGAGCCGCTTGAACGGCAGTAAGTGGTGTCTCCTGATACGGGCGACGATATATAGAACTGCCACGACCAGGATGACATGACCGATACTTCGTCTCGAATGGATTGATAAACTACCAGTGATTGGTGGCTGCCTCGGGGCGTCTGTAAAATGGATATCGATAGATTCCTGAGGATAATGAAGCTGTCAGGTGAGGTGTCGATGCTGCTGTAGGTAGCTCACCTAAAACGCTAATGAGGACCTGGACGCTCGTCGCACCGGTGCCCGAAAATGAGGAATTTTCTGTACTAAAAGTTGACGTTCGAACTTTCTGTGCGGGAGGTGGCCCAAGTGCTCTGGCAGACTGGTTTCTTACTGTGTGGCTGAATTTATGTTTACGAGAAAAAATTGCAGGGATGTGTGAAATCAGTTGGGTTTAAATATCAAACACTCGAGAAATTATATCAGTTTTTACTTGGATTGATTACTTGCATGAGTGACATGTGTTTTTTTAATAAAAAAATGATGTTTTGGCGACAGTTATGAATAGAGACCGGACATTTGTCATAAAGGCCTATAATGCCTAAGGCGCCATAAGTGCCTGTAATGCCATTAATGCCTATATAACCCCAAAAATGCCTTTATAATGCTACATATGCCTACTTATGCTGAAAATACGTGCCAATATGAATTCTAGAGCACATTACAATAATATAGTGAAATGAATGTACCTATGTAAAGCTTTAGTAGTGTTGTAAACTGCCTTGCATGCATAGATAATGACTATTACCAGCAAAATAATAATAAAAACAATTTTTATCGAAAGACTTCACAATTAAAATCGAAACAGGTGGACATGAAAACATCAGAGAGCGTACTACAGGAGTTGTCAGTCTTTGCAAGCCCATTGGTAGTGCTGAGCACTATGCTTACTCTGTGTTTAGTTATTTATAGTTAGTTACTTCCAGTCCGAGCTTCTTAATGGAGATCCTTAAAGGAACAAATGTACAATGTGTTGGAAATCGTTCACCGAGCGATGTTGCATATTTCAAATATACATCTGTGACATCTGACGAAGTTGAAAGGGCTTTATCAAAATTTAAGTAGTAGTAGGCTAATATTTACACTTTCGCTCAGTAAAATTGATACATAAGAAATGTGTTTCTTGAGAGATTAAGACTTTCTGAATCCAAAAGCACTACAATGTTCTGTGCAAATGCTTACTTTTCGAAATATTTGATTTTGAAGTTCTATTTTCCTCCTATCTAATACTGAAATTAAAAAATTCCTAGGTACCAACTATTTTTTTTTCAAAAAGGGCAGCAGCAACGTTGATAATTAAAGTAGGTTTTTGGGAGCACAAAGGTTCGGTTAGGTCTGGTTAGGTTATTTACTCCCAAAAACCTACTTTAATTATCGTTATTGCTGTTGTTCCTTTTGATTAAAGTTAGGTACCTTGGAATTTTTCCTTCAATATTAGATCAGGGAAAAATAGAACTTCAAAGTCAAATATCTTGAAAAGTAAGCATTTGCACAAAAATTGGTTGTAATTTTTGCATTTAGGACGTGTTAATCTATAAAAACACATTTAAAATGTTTCAACTTTATTGGGTGAAAGGGTAAAAATTTACATCTAAGCATATACTTTCGGATCGACTTCTGAATTTGTCTCGTGAAAACGTTAAGAAACTTATAGTGACATCTTGTAACAGTGCCTTCACTGACGTAGAACTGTGTCTGAATAAACTACTTCGGTTATTTCTATTACCATTGTTATGGTTATTGCATTATTTACCACTTTTTCTCATAATTTATAATTGTATTTAAATTAATTCATTCCGTTAGAGAACACTATTTTCGTGTCATATGTATTGTGAATTGCACTAAAAATAAACATATATACCTAGTTATTTTGTTTAATGAACCATTACAATACTGTAAATACAATAACTTTGACTCGATTTGTTTTCATTTCTTGAGCACTAAAAGCTCAAGTACTACTGCAGGATTAGCTTTAGATCTTCTATACATCAGCATACATCATAGAACGATTTTATTTTAGTTGCATAGCTAATATGTTTTATTGAACTAAAATCATTACAATTTTCCTGCTTATGGAAGGTGGCTTGCCCAGTCCACATATGCGTGGGCTGTATATCACAGTGAAAATGTAGACGTGGTTTCCAAAACAGAGTCCTGTTGATGAGAGTGGAGGTTTGTCTGGTTATTAGCAAATGCATGATTAGGTAAAAAAATGCGATAAATGTCTGCATTAACTGCTACTAATGCCTACGAAGGCTGCCATAAATGTCTACGAGGGCTGCCATAAATGTCTACGAAGGCTGCCATAATTGCATACGAAGGCTGCCATAAATGTTTACGAAGGCTGCAATAATTGCCTACGAAGGCTGCCATGAATACCAACAGAAGCTGCCATAAATACCTGCTATAAATGCCTACCCGGAAGTGCGTAAACGTCCGGTTCTTAGTAATGAGTTTTTGAATTGCTTGGGTTCTTGGGATATCAAAATTATATTCAAAGTACAGTTAGTGATTTGCACTCATTACTAGAATGTAGTAAAAGAAAGAAGCAACTGTGTTTGATTGGCTAGCACTTGCCTGCCGTGGTTCCCATTGGGGGTGCATATGAACCAACGGACCCCCTGTTGGTTCACGTACGGACTTAATCGAATTATAAAACACTGAGCATACAATTGTTTAAAATCGTCTGTTCAGTATATTTTTGTAGTTTGATTTAAAATTGAGAAATTATGTATATGACTGAACAAGACCTAGAAAAATCGCATTAGGTGGATACAAATGTAAAGTTATGTACATTTCTCCATAGAAATACTGGAACTGATAGCACTCAGCTTTCTGCCCTGGCGCGGTGCTCCCAAAGGGGAGCAGCTCCCCGTAGTAAAGGATGGGCGAACTTATCTAACCTTACCGCCTATGGCCCAGTTTAAGTCTTTGTAGGTAATAAGCTAATGTTCGTTTTTTGGGAGTCAAGAATGCTATCACCGAGCTACCAATATTTGTATCGGCGCAATATCAAGCGTTATAAATTCGTGAACTTTAGTTAAAGTATTTTCGAGATGCTGGAATAATATTACGGTTCTTGCAGTCATTTATCGTCTAACGTTGTGTTTACATTTGAGAAAGAGGTTTAACTAGTTCTTGTGAACCAAACCAACGCTTGGCCTGTTTTTCATAAAACACCATGCGTGGTGGCAACGAGGTTATCAGCACTATTTCATTTCCATTACTGACCAGCTTGTATGTATTGTGTGCATGTTCTTCTTCTCCTGCTATATATTATCGGAAAACGAGACATGCTTTCTTATCTTAATTTTTATTTAGTATTAACAGATGTTAAAAATATCCTTTCACATTACGCATTAAAAGAAAGTTAGTATATTTTTCTCATATTATGTATTAGAAGAAACCCGAGAATATTTTCTTACTATGCATTAACAGAAATCCATAGCATAAGTTTTCTTAATTTGTTTTAATAGGACTCAAACAAAACACTATTTACCTATTCTACACCAGTAGCACGTGCCGTCATGATATGACGGCAGAAAATTAATATTACACACAACATCCTTTTTCTTTGCTCGCTAACGCTCTTCTGCCGTGAATGATAATTCACTCTTTCCCTGCTCTATTACTCATTGTGAGCCCATGGCAGTAGTGGGTAAAGCCACTAAACACCGATTTTTGAGGGTAACCTACCCCCGCGGCTCCCCTCGAGCGTGAGCTTCCGGTATAGGACGGCCAATACACTTCCGGTGTATCAGGGGTCAGGAGGGCGAACCGGAAGTGGGCTGGGCCTGGGAAAAAGAAAGTTAGTAAGTGGAGCCGGAACCTACCCTCAAAAACTAGTATTTCGATGTCTTACCCACTACCCACGGCAAAGACACCTTACATGTAAGAAGAATCTGTGAAATTCAGTATCCATGCTATAGCTAAGATGTACTTCACACATCGTTAATGCAGAGCAAGAAATTTTGTTCACACCACTGTTACAATTGAAGGTTCGAATTTTCTTCTACCTTGCCCCCATAGACTACCATTTGTGATATTCAATTATGCAAATATTATTTCTACCATAACAATTGCACAAGAGATAGTAATTACATCACTTCACGTTACCATAAATAAACGCATGCAGGTATTTACAAATTACAATAGTGCATGCCTTCAGTTTTACAAGATCGCTATAGTCATCTATCGAATCGGCACATTTTCAACCAGACAGTACAGCACCTCATGCACTAATCAACAGTGGATGCTACAACAAACTCGACCCTAAGATAGTATTTAGAAAAATTTTACAGCAGCATAACCTTTGCACAAGATGGGCGTCGCGAATAACGTCACCTGGACCTCGTCCAAAGAATCATCAAAGTATCAAGGGGGTATACAGTCCCGCCATTAAACACACAATCTGTTAATAAAATCAGCAATGCTTCAATTATAAATGAAATGGACATGTCGTAGAGGCCACAGTAAAAAGCAACAACCAATACATTAATCAAAACGGCCACCTACAGCAATTATACGTTAGAATAGCAGCAGTTTGAAATGTAGCATCTCGCAACAATCAATGTCCCCCAATAACCCCTATGTGAATACCAATGCTTTCTTGGATTTGGTGAGCTCTAACCTTGACACTCGGCCTAACAACCGTCACACCCTCCCGTAGGATAACCATTTACCTCGCTTCATGTTCACCCAAAACTCAAAGTATAACACAGCCCTGACATGACAGCTTTAGTAAACAATGCCAACATAATTCACAGATAGCGCGGTTACAATAGGCAGCAAATCGTAAAGTCTTTACATGTCCAGCAACGCAGACCTCTTTTGAAGAGTCAAGGTGCAGGTACAGCCAGAATTTGGAAGATTTTAGTGACATTACAGTGTTGTAGATTCACAGTGACTGAACTGGCAGTAATGAATTCAATCGTCTTTAGTACACATTGTCTTAGTAGACAATACACGGCAATACCAAGAAGCCTAGATTCCTGACTGCCTGTTTGCTCCTACTTCAGAGTGCCTTTCAATTTTTGAATCACCTGAAGAAGCTTAATGAAGTGCGTAAAACCGGTCGTGTAGCATGTAGCGTTGAGACCTAGTTAATTTTTAAATGAAAGTTGTGTAGGTGAATTTAGATTAGATAGGCGGCAGTAGACGAACCAATAGGCCCATTCCCAAAGAGACACCGGAACATATGCCCCGGCCCTCTATGAGCTATTGCCATTATATTAGTAGGAGATAGGGGGCAGGAGAAAAGAGAGATTAGGAAAATACAAAAAACTGATCGGCATAGATAGTACATGCACACACATATATTTTACCAATCACCCCTTTACCAAGCGCTTACTGATTGTTTCAGGTACCTCGCCAGCCATTAAGTGGGTCCTGTAGCAGTGCTGGGACCTTAAACTGCACTTTGCTTTGTTTCACGTATAAAGTAAAGCTAAAGGTTAAATTCACTCTTCCGTAGTTTGCTGTATATTGCCTGCAANCGACGAAACATAAGTTTTCACGAGCAGTAGACAATTATTTCTTCTAGCTTACTGTTTTCCTCTGACGAAGCAGTTTTCTCTTCATAGGTCAAAATTTGAGCACCTCAAATGAAACAAACATTTGAGGTGGAATGACGGTATCAACGGTATCTTTGCTACCGAGCGAACACATTGTATATAAGCTGCTATTTTGTTTGAGTTTGTTGGAGCGTTTTACTCAAGATGTTACTTCTGCCTGTCTATATAGAAGACCTAAGGATGACAGCACGACAAAGGATCAATGAAGAAAAGAAGAAAATTTAGAAGCAAATAAGAGAAGAGGAGATTCCACACCGGCCTAGAGGCATTAGGCAAACCTATAGATTATTACGTGAATTTTTCACGCACGGGTACACTAGTTAATTAGAAAGTCGCTACTTCTAGGTTACCGAAGCGCCTACTACTGTAATTTTCCGAAGTGTGCATGACCCCTGCTTAACACTGGCCTAGGCTAGGGTCCGTCTAACCCAGTGGTTCCCAAAGTGGGGGCGTTGGCGAGTGCTGAAGGGACGGTGAGGTCAAAAGGGGCGGTTAGGAAAAAAGAAGAGCGAGAGGATTAGCTTTGGGTTTCAGATGCGCTGAAGTAAAGAAAGTCATAATTGCTAATGCATGGTACTGAAGATAAATCTGCTTCAATATATTGAAAAGAAGCGTGGCACTGCTACTTATCCGAGTAGTTAACGTTGTAGAATGCGAAGGCTCGTTATTTTGATGCTTCCACACAACACTTGAAATTGACTTGCCAAGTTAAAGAGCAGATTTGTCTACAAACAACTAATTTGCAACGGTGTCAGCTTTGCTGAGGTTTATGAATGCAACTTGTTAACACTTATATATGTGCAATAATTCAAGTTCCATTCCACTAATCAAACAATTACCACGTGTGTATAACAATCGTGTAAACTGTGCCGCGAGCAGAACGTTACATCAAAATCGCCCAGGGATTTTCAATGTTGGTTGAATAAAAGTTTTGAAACGTTTCAAAACTTTTTTCTTTCGTGACGGTATTGGATGCCTGTAGACCTGCTGAAATGCCCAGTTGATATCCTACGCTTACTAGCCCACGAGCGATGCGTTAATGTGTAACAGAGAGCAGATATAAAATTCACAACTTAGAATAACTTTTTCATTTCAGAAGAGTAAACCGGTAGATAGCTACCATCACAAATGATGAGAGTATTACAAGGTCCTTCTAAAGTAATGCGTCATACGTTTAATTCAAAAGCATGGAGCGCCGTAAAAGGAAAAGTGGCACCATTAAAATAAGTGCATATTTCTGCTCTATTTCTGCACGCCACCATTCTCTGTGCACTTTTGCCAGCGATAAAAGTGAGCCTTGATAATTCGGTCGTAAAAGTCAGCGCCTGCCGAGGTCAATTTTTTTCACGGCTGCAATTAAGGCGTTATCGAGAAAATGCTCCCTACTTAATGCGTTCTTCCGAGATCCAAACAAGGGGAAGTCTGACGGCGCCATATCGGGAGTAAACGGTGGGTGAGACAGCATTGTCCAGCCGAACTTAGTCACACATTCTGTGGTCTTCAAACTTGCGTGCTTTCTGGCGCGCTATCGTATTGCTGACAAATGCCCTGCCTAGTGTTGTCTGCGGTGATTTTAATGTTAATCTGTTTAATCCTCTTAACTTACCGTCAATCAGAGATTTCATTAATGGATTTGGTGGTAATGGATTTTTTCCTCTAATTAATATACCAACTAGATATGCACCTGACAACCCAATTACAAAATACTCCCTAATAGACCATGTGTGGGTGAACGGTCAGTTTCAGGGAGTACACAAGTGTGGGGTTGTTAACAATGATTTATCAGATNGATCTCAGCGATGTTTCTCTCAAGGCGGTGCTTCCAAGGAGGATCCTTTTTTCGCTGGGTCCGTTGCGGTCGAGGTTGTACCTCAAGGATCCTCACTGCGAGGTCTGCTCCAGCTTTGATGAGGGCGTTTGTTATTATTATTATTATTATTATTATTATTATTATTATATCATAGTGCTTTTCCACTGAAGTTCAGTAAAGACCTCAGAAATCACAGGGCAAAATGGTTAACGGTGGAATTGAAGCACCTAATTGCCAAAAAACACCGATTGTACGGGCTATTTAGGCGAGGCATTATTTTGAAGGCA
>LQNS02007216.1:4000982-4021892 GCA_001587735.2 Parhyale hawaiensis | reverse complement strand
GGGCACGTTCTCTATGGTAAGGATATATTCTACTCTGTAGTTTGATATTTTTGATATGTGCGTATTAATTCTACTGTGTTTTTTACGTGAGCATGATTGTATGAGAACAAATAAAGGTGTAAAGGTGAAATATATATACAATATAGTAATGACAGATGTGTATTTATCTGCTGCTTTATTTTTTAATTTATTTGTTTATTTATTTGTTTGTTTATATGTCCATTTTGTGTCAAGCTTTTAGAAAACGGGCGAAAATTTGGCCAGGTTGAAGACTGGGGTCATCCTGTCAAGCTTCATTGAAAACTAATTGACAGAAAATAGACCAGGCTGGAGTTGATGGCAGATGTACCAATCTTAGCCAGCGACAGTTGAATTTTAAGCAATGAGGATATCGAAAGCTTCTCTCAGCGCTGCCGTGGAGTATGATTTATACGAGTATTGCTTTCTCCATACGTCCAACCTATGGCAAGGTATGGGGTGACCTTATATGTGGTTGATTGTACTTCTTGCCTTGCCGAGCTTGAAAGCGAAGCACTGAAGATATCCGAAACTTCCATTACCTCTCTCATACATCTTGATTCTTAGTTTTTCCTACGAATAATTTCGTTGTATCAGCTATTCTTTCAACTCTTAATGCAACTGTCGTCAAAATATATGTGCGGACACTCTACTATATAATTATATAAAATTATTTTTGGCCGAAATTTTGCGTTGGTTATGCCAAACTTAGCAGGAGCAGTTTGCAGTTATGAGCCAATAATACCCCAATATCTCAGGCCTAGCTAAGAAACGCTGCACTATATTTGTTTAGCTTTGGCAATTTTTTCCGCATTTTAGTTTCGTCATATCGACTTCTGCAGTCTATAGTTGAGTTGAGTGATGAGAAAATTTAACTTAGAGATAATGAATGCCAGTAGCGGCTCCTGGGCTCAGAGTACTGGGGCTGAGTCAAAGTAAAAAACTTGGTAAAGTACAGGTGCAGTATCATCGTGTACTGCGAACATTTGCCTGCACTGACTACTAACAATCGCAGTGTATAACTGGGGCTCATTTCATTCAGCTTGGTCTTTATTCATGCTTTATTATTCAGCTTCGGTGGTCCTCTGGTAAACCCAGGAAGCAAAGAATGCAACGGGAGGACTCAATAGGACTGAAATAAAACATAGCCGTGACCGCACGTAGCAAATTTACATCACATCGACGAGTCGAAGTGATTAGGTGTAGGACCTCAGGCCTTCGTATGTTGTTTTCTTGACCCTATCACCGTATTTTTTCGATTTATTTCATTCAATCTCCTGCTCATGACTGGTCAGCTACTCGAGCTGCAAAATACCGAAAAATGTCGCCAAGTACAGAAAGTTCCAGCAATAGGCCAACTGTTACTGTGGTTTCCCTCGCGTACAGAATTGACTATAATGGTGCTTATGTTTGTTGGTTAGGATTAATATTCCTCTGAAGAGCACTGTGAACTGAATATGAAGCGTAAATAAGGCTTAAATCAAGAAAAAGAAGTTAAATCAGGTCACCGAAAGGGAACAAATTCGGTGCCAGTGCTGTGAAAGTTTCCACCAACATGCACTGCAATTTTCTATAGATAATTGCTAAATTAATAAATATTATCTTCATTTATTTATACGCTAGAGATGAATTTCTCAATTTAAGACGATTTTTCTGGTTAAATTAGTTAAAATACTTCTAGGCTGCTCAGCCATAGATTTGTCGATGATGACGTCACTTTTTGGTGCTAATTTTTCGTGAGTCCTCCCGTTACGCTCTTTGCTTCCTGGGTAAACCTGACCTTACACCACAATTCCACAACTGGGCAACGCACACGCGCTTGTTCGAGTTTCAAATATGTGCCAACTGGCCCCAGTGGTAAGCACGAGTGCATTCAATCAGAAATTGCCAAAAGCTATAACAACATAGACGGAGGGTTCTTATGCGACAACGTGTGACCCCCTGACCATCCCTTTTTCTGCAATGGTTAGCAACCCCACGATAGCGTTCGAGCACTGAATGACTCAGTAAACACGATCTTGCTTTGCATGGCAAACAGACTCGAAATCGCACTTAGAGTTACACTAGTATCGAGCTACTCCGCTTAAAAATTTCATTCATTGCAGACGTTCCCTACATATTTTTCGCACGCACTCGAACGAGGTCTCAGTCTGTCTCAGGCTCAGCTGCAAAAGCCCTAGTCGCGTCACACATCACAAAAAGGAGAACACTTCTAAATGATATACACGGACGTGACGTAATCAAAACCTTTTCGTGGCTTAGTAACCAGCCAATTATACCGAAGCGGTTCAGCCGTACTCGAGCAATTGAAAAGAGAGGTTATGTCGCAGTATTGATGAACTGCTGAACTGTCAAGTAGCTTTAATCACCTATAGACTGTACTGCAGTTAATTAAAATTAAATTTAGTTAGAATCCAACCACCGACAGCATTGCTTCTGCTACAAAGATGACCACAGTGAGGCGATATGCAGTCAAACAGATTTATTAGGGAATATTATTGACTCAACGGGTGCACTTAGGAAATAGAGAGTGTAACGGGAGGACTCAATGGAACTAAAATAAATGTTGCAGTGACCTGATGTTGACGCATGACGTCACATCGCCGAATAGGAGTATTTGAGGATGAGATCTCATGCCTTTGTGTGTTGGGTGCTTAGCCTTAATCAAAAATATAAGTAGTGTTATATTCTTGACAGGAGAGAAAATGTAAGAACGGTTATTGCTTAAATTTCTCGTAACTGACAACAATCATTTTACCGTGTTGTATGTGTGCAGCTTAAGAAGCTGGCCAGTCAGGAGCCCGAGACTCAACGGATGAAGTCGAAAAATATAGCGATATGTTAATAAAATATTTTGTAAAGAGCATTATCAATTGAATATGAAGTGTAATAAGGCTTCACTTCAGAAGAAGATTATGCCCTTGATCGTGAAAGCCTCCACTGGCCTCAACTGCAATTTTCAGCGAAGAATTATGTTTAGTGTTCAATCAGTATATGATCACTTCATTTATTAATGAACTAGAGGGCCCGCGCTGTCATAAAATGACAGCGAAGAATTTGTGATGACCTTCTTCATTGATCATACTGTCGTTATTACAACTGCTAACCTAAGCACCCTGAGATGAGCGTTTACGGCTTCACAGCCGCTCAGTATCGAAACTTTTTTTCTTTGAAAGGGAGAAAAAACACTGTTTATTGCAGCCCGATCAGCAACGCTCAAAGTAATAGCTCAGATCCGGCATTGTGGATACGGTAGGCTAGCCTATTCAGGTCCAATGGTTTTTGCTCAGCGAAAGCTGTTTCATAGACCACTGAATTAAATTTGGGCGAATAGCTGAAGTATATCTTTAAGGTAAAAGGTGAGGAGAACGGAAAATCGCTGCCATAACAATTTATTGAGAAACTAGGGGACCCAAGCCGTCAAAAAAGACAACGAGAAATTTGTGATGACACTTCTTCATTTCTTTCCGCCAAGGAGGTTATGTTTTCGTAGAGGTTGTCTGTCTGTGTCTTCGTCTATTATTCTGTCTGTCACCAAGATAACTCAAAAAGTTATGGTCGGATTTTGACGAAATATGCAGGGAAGTTAGATATGTTAGGAAGGACATTTGTTGAAGATCCATCCATCCGTTTGTTTGTTTGTCTGCCTAATTTTTCTCAATGCCATAACTCGAAAAGTTATTAATGAATTTTCATGAAATTTTCATGAGTTGTTAAGCGTACAACGAAGAATAAGTGACAAAATTTTTGTAACGATCTGTTTGTTCGTTCGTTAGCTTGTCACTGGTTTTAATTTCATTCCTGTTAGCACAATAATTAAAACACAATGAATGGATGTCTATGAAATTTATAGGAGTTGTTAGTAATGTTGAAAGACATAAATGATCAAATTTTTGTGATGATACGTGGGTCCGTTTGTGAG
Organism: Parhyale hawaiensis; assembly: GCA_001587735.2. Taxonomy (NCBI): domain Eukaryota; kingdom Metazoa; phylum Arthropoda; class Malacostraca; order Amphipoda; family Hyalidae; genus Parhyale; species Parhyale hawaiensis. The sequence goes on along the minus strand of LQNS02007216.1, from coordinate 4,017,952 downwards.
TTTGACTAATGTTTGTCAGAATGTTTGTTAGCAGCATAACACAGAAAATTCTGAACGATCTTTAAAAAATACTGAAACTGTTAACTCTGTTGAGGGGCACAAATGATTAGATATTGGTGTTGAAACCAAGAAAATCGTGGTTTCAAAACTAATTTTAATTTTCGTAACTGTTGCCTTGCGTGGCGGAGGTATGCACTCTCAGAGTGCTGTAGTTTAATATACTTTCGTTACTAATATATATACAAAGGAAAAACGCTACGATAGCCAACTCAAATTATCGTAAGAGATGCGTAATTGCAACTGAGCAGTACACTTCAATTCGTTTTTAGCCCACTCCTTCCTTCTCTCAGATGACACGCAAAAAAATTTAATTATAAGTAAGCACTAAAACAACACTGAATTTAATCTCCGCTGCGTATCCAGAGCAGACAGTGATATATAGTTTCAGGAGAACGAAATTTTCCCACCCAAAAGGAAAATCTTCGTTAAAAGAAGACAGCAAATTGGAATAAACTATTACTACATCTACTTCACTCCGTTTTCTCTTCGCTTTGTTGGTTATCTACTGAATGTGAACAGAGCGCATCATGAACAGAAATGAAATATAATTTTGGCGAAGAGAAAAAGTACTGAATATCAGACTCCACGGGAACGGCAAAAATTCGCTGGAAGAGCAAGAACTGCATTCAATGTTGATGAAGATGAGTATTCCCAATTTTGCCATCTTTTGTAATCTGTTCTTATTATTGTCCACTGAATTCCATCAGAAGGGAACAGGATCGATAAAATCTCCAACGTGGCAAGAAATGCACTCAAATAATTTACAATATAATAAAGACCGATGTGTATTATCGGTTTGTTTATCTGTTTATCCATTTTCTGTCACGCTTTAGCCCAGGTTGGAACCTCTGGTCGTCCTCTCAAACTCCATTGAAAAGTGATCCGTAGAAAATAGCCCGGGTTGCAGAAGATGGCCAAACGTATCTTAATCAGGGACAGATGAAATTTAAAAAATGAAGACATCGCGGGTTTAATCTGATTAGTACGAGTATTAGCTCCTCCATACATCGAATCTACGGCAAGTATCGGACGACCATACAGTATGTCTGAATGCACTTCTTGCATTGCCGAAATTGAACTCGCAGCACTGAAGATATCTGAAGCTTCCATTGGCACTCTCATGCGTCTTGATTCGTAGTTTCTTCCCACAGATGATGTCGTTGCATCAGCTATTATCCCAAATTTAATTCAATGGTGATGCAACAGCTTTCGCTGAACAAAAACCACTGGACCTGTATAAGATAGCCTACCGTATCCACAATACCGAATCTAAGCTATTACCTTGAGCGTTGCTGATCGGGCTGCAATAAGCCATGAATTTTCTCTATATCAGAGAGGGAAAAAAGTTTCGATACTGAGCGGCTGTGAAGCCGTAAACGCTCATCTCAGTGTGCTTAGGTTAGCAATTGCAATAACGAATGTATTACCAATGAAGAAGGTCCTCACAAATTCTTCGCTGTCATTTTATGACAACGCGGGTCCTCTAGTAAAGGAATAAGGAGCTTACTTTTGCCTTCTTCTGCAACCTGGTTGTCGATCTCCATGGGAATGCAACTTGATTACAAAATTTGTAACCTGGCCTATATTTCGCGTATGTGTATATTGCATTAAGATGCGGATACGAAAGAAATACACGAATAGTTTTATTACATAAGGATTTACATTTTTGTCAATTATTGATTTTTTCATCACAATTATAAGACCATGGCAATAAATGTTTAGTTCTGGGATAATTTCCGCCATTTCGGTTCGGATCAGTTTCAGGCTTGCACAGATAGTGTGAATTTAGGCGTCACTGTGCCCAAAACAAGAAAACTCTCAGAATTAGAACGGGGTTGAATTGTTAAACTGCATAAGTAAGGTTTGCCGCACGGTGCAATCGCAGTTGAGATTCACCGCCGTAAAACCGTGATTTGCAATTTCCCAAAGGGCTCTGAGAGTTATGGAACAGCAAAATACAGTGGCAGATCGACAAAAATTTCCCAACATTGAATAGGAGAATTAAACGGATTATTTCTCAAGACAGAGGACGGTCTTCCAGGCAAATCAAGGCACTCACACATGCTGATTGCAGTTTAATAACTATCAAGCATTGTTAACTGCCAAAGGGTATGAAGAAAATAACCGTCTGTAAGGAAGTCTCCTCTTCACAAAGTGGCCCATTTACAGTTTGCTCTGGAACAGAAAATACGAGACATTGAAAATTTGTCTAAAGTTATGTTTTGTAACGAGAAAAGCTCAATCTGGACCACCCTGATGGCTTCGAACGGTACTGGCATGACATAGAGATACCTCCTGACATGTTTCCCAAGCGCCACGCGCCACAACGCTGAAGGCTTCGTTATGGTGTATGGGTGCCTTATCCTACATGGGAGCAATGAAACTTCAGGATGTTCAGGGTGACAGTGGGTCGTCAAACAGCTTGTGGTTTGTTGGCATGTTTCAAAGATCATCTTTGTCGTCGAAGGGCCGTTGAATAAATGCCGCCAGCAATTTTGATGATACTGTGATATGGCTCTACACCACAATTCTCTCCAAAACCTAGTTACACTTTGTGACAATGACAGCTTCAGTGAGTTTTTACACAAGAGCCGACGATTCAAATTTTTACGAGGGCTCTATATAAAGGCTCCGTCTAAATATCTGACAAGGGTACAGATAAGTGGTATTGCTACGGTTGCCGTTAAGGTCTTAATTGACAGATACAGGTAAGGGCGCAGTCAAGGGCACAATTAAGGGTAGAGTTAAAGGTTCCGTTAAGGGTCCAGTGACCGGGTAAAATTAAAGCAATCTGCAAAAACAAAAATATAAGTATAGTAAAGTACATCAATTAACTTTAAGGCACTAGACCTATGTATCTCAACTAGCAGTCGCTTCCCCTAGCATCGAAGTTCCCTCGATAGGACTTCTGAAGAAGAATAAAAAAAGAAAACTATCGGTAAAGTCTAGTAACAGCACAGGGGCCGTACGGCAAAAATAAAGAATAAAAACATCAGCAATATTAAAAAAGGAGAGAAGATCCTAGGAAGAAGGGAGGTAAAAAGAAGCCTCACTAACCACATAGGCAGTAGCCCAATGAGGTCCAAAGGGTTGCGACTCTCCGCAAAGCGCCCAACAAAATTACAGGACGCAGAAACATCACAAACTTCAGTCTAGTACACTTCATGACCTAATGAGCAGCTCAAGCATCCCTTTCCTAACCAAGGCGATATCACAGAGGAAGAAGGAAGGAACATGTACCATGTCTTGAGAACACGGAATCCATGCACGAAAGCACTTCCGCACGGAACCGCCTCGCAGGTACCGCAAATCGGAAGGTAAAAGGAAGAACGGAGGCAAGCACCGCCAGCATGAATATTAGAGCGGAAAAAAGCATAACCGGCACGAGAGAGACTTGCCAAAAGCACAGCCAATATCTAAGGTACTTACAGCTCTATTATTTCAAATCTTTCTAATTAATCTATTGTACGAAGATATGTTGCCGCAGTTACGAAAGCACACAGTGCAACTAATAAAAACATTTAAATAATACAGCAAAAAATATTCTACCACCACGTTTCTGAACCGCCACAGTGCAACTGACTTCGTGGCCAGTCGTGATTACACGTTCGACAACCTCGGGCTACAATACGCGCGGTCACATCAAAGTATTACAAAAGCGAAAGAAAACAGGAGATAGGATGCACACTATAACAATAATTATTGATTGATTTTTAGAGTTGATTTTGTGCATTTTTCAACGCATGAAATTAGTTAAGGTGAATAAATACCGTAACCATGTGCAGATAAAAACTGCAACATTGCTCTGTTCATTTTATCAAGGCAGTTTGGGCGTGGTTAAATTCCTCTATAGCGTTGCTAATGCTATGGGTATTTCTAAAATTTTGTTCGGCCCCTATTCTAGCCCCATCCACTACCTGCAAATAGAGAAATCTCAGAAATGCCCATAGAATTAGCAACGCCGTAGAGAAATTTGACCATGCCTAAACTTCCTTGATAAAATGAACAGAGTATTCTTTATCTAGTGTCCATACTCTACGATAATCCACTTCTTTATAATAGAAAGCACTTACCCGTACATACCACAGTTCTATTTCACTTAAGAATCTACCATCTAATGCTATATTCCTTATCTTAAATGAGAAATTGAGCTGGCCAGATAGGCTAACTCTCGGACCTGGCATGATGAACCAGGACCTATAAATTTATAAACCTACTCTCAGGAAGGGAAAATAAATAGACTCATGATTAAAAATAATTAAACTTAGACGTTTCGGGACCAGACCCCATCAACAGTATTTCTGAAACATAGACACATAATCCTTTATTCCTACTATATCAGAACAAAATTGATTAAAAACTAAAACCAACAGGAAAGTAAAAATCTAGCTTTTTGCAATAAACAGGGATGGGAATTAGCTATATTGATTCTTTAGGAGTATGAATATTCATTTAAAAATTCTACAAAAAAACACAAAAGTCCTTATTATAGTTGAGTGACCATGATTATAAAAATTATTAATAACAAAAAGTTAAACGTATAAATCATGATAAGAACAGTCTATGGTACGAAACCCCATGAGACATTTCGCCAATCCCGAAGCTAGTTAGTCAAACAGGTTGGTAGCACCAGACGCTGACGGGTCGACACAGAGATGATATGATCAGTCCAGCTAACGGCACCAATCGTTTGACTGCTGAGGCGCAAGTGCCTGCTTTAAGCCAAAAGATTTCTAATGTTCTTGCCGTGGTGAAAGCATCGGCCGATGTTTTCCATTGACGTCTGTTATCTTTACTGAGGACTGTGCATTGACGTTGGGGGCCTTGGTAAATAGTTGCTTTATAGGTCCTTATCTCATGTTTATCGTTGGCAGACCTCACACGACTGTGTGCGCTGTAGAAATCAGAGAAGCTGTTTTGCCTTACAGCTTCTTACGGTAGGTCGACAGCACCATAATGTGACGATATTAAACGACAGTGATACGTCTCAAATTTATCGAAGAACTTTGTCTGCTTGTGAGACTAAAGCTAAGTCCGGCGTGCATTAGCCGCGGCCAGTTTTTACAGTAGATGCGGTGAGTGTTGCAGGGCTGGAAAAGTATGGGAGCTGTAACTGTTGGATTATTAATTTACCATTTTATTATCTGTTCTTGTATCACGATATTACCAGCGTTACTTAGCAATCTTAATATATTACGTAGCGGTTGAACGGCTTGCTTGCAGAAACTTACTGTGCTATTAAGTCAACGTTTTATTACTGTCATTGCTGTTACGATATTGTAAAGTGATTTTACGGACTGGTGAATCATTTGCTTCAAATTTGCTCATATACGTTGTTATCACGATATTTCCGTAAAGCATTCGGCGTCTTCCTTGCGACCTTCCCCTGCACTTATAAAATAACTTACCGTACCGTTCATCAGCCATGTTATTGCTATCGTAGCTCCGTAAACTAATCTCCATTTTACGGCTGCTCTACAACAATATTTCCATTTTGATTGTACTACTATGAAATACGAGCGCTTCCATGTTCTCCTTTGTATATCCTGAGCGGTGCATGATAAAAGTCATTATGCAGAAAGTGCTTTCAGTATTACTGTAAAGATACTATAGGTGGTATTATTACTCATATTAGCGGGCCTAGCCGTCAAAAATGACGGCAACAATTTTGTTATTAAGCTTTTTATTGTTCCGGTTCCCAGTATAGGTTTCGCTGTAAAATAAGTTTGATACTTGCAGCCGTGATCTTCCATTAATGAAACGCGCGCAAGTTGTACAGCCATGAGTTATGTGAGAGCAAAATATCCCCTTGCAAGATAAGGCGTGGATATCAGTTTGGAATTGGTCAATCGTTGAGCAGCCCTAAGATAATATAAATAGTTCAATCAAAAGAATGAACCGCAAATGCTCAGGGCTAACCGTAATCTGAATACCAGCAGCTAGTTTAACCTTTAGGGGTGAAATTTGGCTGCGATGAAAGCTGAATATAAAAGGCGTCTGTTCTGCGTGAGTTTCAACTGCTACGAAGAGATTCAGCTGAAAAAAGCATAAGTGAAATGAATTGCGCATGAAAGGAACGAGAACTCAAGTCAAGACTGTGCCTCTCGAACTGCTGCGAAGAAATTCAGCGAAAAAATATGCGACATAGCTTATGCCCGACAGAATCAAGAACTCAATCATATATACCGCATTCCATCTACTACGCTCAGAAGAATCATAATCATCATATAAAAAAGTACCGAGCTTGTTTTCAAAGCGAAGAGTGATTCAGACAATGCAGTATTTTCCCTTTCGGCCTTTAGGTCTATTTCGGAAGCTATATTTGTCACCGTTACTCCAAGGGCTGAAATTTTATGGTGTCTCAACTTGTTCTTCAGTAGATGAATTTTCTCATATCTAAATCCTCAACAGCGTGACGGAGGGAAGAACCAATATTGGAGCAAGGAAGCGACCAACAAGTGTGAATTATTGTATAGTGGTTTACTAATGGGATCGATGTATTCTGTTATACTGTTAGTCTTTCTCTCAATACTTATTTATGTAATTGTAATACTTTTCATTAATGTGTCATTGCTTTTATAATTACTATTGTATACGATTGGTATCTTTGCTCATAGACAGAAGCACTATTGCTTTAAACGAAAAAATCTAAGAATGTAGCTTTATGAAAAGATCTATTGTATTCTCCAATTCTCCAACAAATATTTTTAAATTGGAAACACAACAATCACTGCTTCTGCAAAAATATCGGGCACAATAAAAGCAATATATATCCACACAATTTGGCTATTCACACATTCCACCGCTTCCGTTAATGGTACTGTTGTTGATCAATAAATAACAAAAGTAACTGGATAATTCAGATGCTCCTAAAGCCCCTCCTTTCTGTCGCGTCATTCTTGAAAATTTCTTACATAGCAGTTCTTGTTCATTGTGTTCATACAATGACATACCGATAGAAAATTTACACCCGGAATGGCAGTGTTACAGCAAAGCGATAAACACTAACACGAACATTTTATTAAGCAGACTACACCGACTAATTAGTGAAAACTGTTGGGAGAAGCATGAAGTTGAGAGCCGATAGTAAAATCTGCTACACATGACTAAATTAGTGTATACAATTTGCTCCACTTCTGACATAGTGTTGACGGAAGCGGAGGAAGAGATTGAAGTTGAGGGATGATTGGGACGGACTGTCTGTTCTATTTCAAGTCTACTAAATCGCTCATTTATAATAATTCTGCGCAATTCGCTGAGATCCCTAACCAATTTCCTATTGAACAATGATGACTACAAGCAGAGCTGAGTGGGCAGTGCTGTAGGGCGAATATTATGCAATGAGAGTCCAATAGCAGCGGCTCGCTTTGTAGTTCAGAGATTACAAGGCCTTGTCTGAGTTGCTTGCCGTGTACCATAGTTCGTCACTTACGAGAATTCGTAAATAGACATCTACAGTTGCTCATTTTATAACGGACAGCAGCGGTGGGCGCAGCATGTTGGGCTTCCTGTTTCACTTAGTTGTTCTCCTAGTTTACACGACCGTCAAAAATGACGGCAAAGAATATGTGAAGAGTCTTCTTCATTTATCATGCTTTCGTTACCAATTTACAAATGAAGGATAAGGAAGCGTCCGGTGCAATGTAGGCCGAGCCACCAAAGCGCTAGCAGCCCTAGTAACCCTGTCCCACTGCGATTACCACTGCTATTACTTATGAAGAAGGCACTGCGACTGCTAGCTCAAGTGAAAAGAACAGATGCCTGCTCGCGGTTTCAGTCCTGCTAAGGTGCACGACCCATCCTTTTCGTCGGTGATAATATCATGCACCGCAGCGTTTCAATGATGCACCTTCAGTCGAAAATTAAAATATTTGCTTCATGCAGAAAATAGTTGAAGCTTCAATGGAAGAAATATTACTGATAAAAATGAAGAACTACTATAATGAAACCCTCTTGCTCTTCGCTCGTCTTTATATTTCTACTGAACTCTATAGAAGATCTTGCCTTCTGTTGCATCGGCCATCTACCGAATTTGCTCATCACGTACTCAAAGCAATTAACGATTTGGTGCGGGAAGAACGTAAAAATCAGGATTCATGTGAGTACTATCGGTAGCAGCAATCATCTTCACTGATGGTTTTCAGCGTAGGCAAAGCAAGTACGGCATTCACTGATGATGTTCCATATTATTGTGGTCATTTGCAACCTGGTTTAATTTTCTCCTCTCGGGTTCCAACAGGAAGTAATAGAAGAGCCATAGTCTCCAAGTTGCCCTAATTTTTGGTCTATCTGTTTCCTTCAAGCGTGACAAAATGGATAGATAAACAAATAAGTGAACAGATAGGTATCGTGCTTAATTGCTATTCTTTATAGGGGAAAAATAGGACATGGTAATACCTTAGGGCACTACGTCGCTTTTTTATATGTTTTTTTTTTTTCAAAATTGGCACTCGGAATTGAGCTATTATGTTAGTCTCTTTGCTTTATTCCTGTTTTTTTTTAGACAAACAGGACTTGGCAATATGTTTGGCTTCTTGCTTCATTACGCTGTATCACTTTTTCCAAAGAAGCTCAACGGGCTCCATAATTTACTCAGTTATGTGAGTTATCATATACCGTTTTCAAAAAATGGCAACAGGGCAACATTTATGTTGCGTGCCTTATTATAATACCTTTTCCTGATGAAACATGCGCTACTTGGCGAGTGATTATGTTAGCTTTGATGCATAACATTACTGTTTCCGTAGGAAAGAAACAGGGAATGACCCCATTGTCGACTGCCTACATTACATTACTTTTTCTAAAAATGTTGCATGACCACTTGTTAGCCTACTTGCATTAATTTTTCCAAAAAATTAAAACAGGCACATTGTTGTTTCTATAGGAAACTACAGGGCATGGCCACACGTTAGGCTATTAGCAGCATTATCCCTTCTAGAAATTTAGAGCACCCAATTCGAAGATCTCATTTCGCAAATTTCATATGGTAATTTTATACAACTATTCTGCGAAGATATTACAAAAGTTATAATTCCGTTCCAAAAATTGCATTAACCTCAGCTGAATGTATTAGGAAAAGTTAATTTTCATCAGTTCCAAACAAGCAAACAGCTAAGCTTAAATATACAAACCATCAACTACCGTACTAAAACCAGCAAACGCATACCACCAATCTCCGCAATGTGGACTGAGGCTCTACTTGACGGCTTCAGCGTCATTTCTTTCGAACAAAGCTTAATTCCAGAGACTCTTTTGAACTGTACCAAAACGCGTTTCCCTGTATAACATGACAAAATATTACTGTAGATATCCAAAGTTCTTCGGTAAAATTGCTGCAAAATGCCCCTGTAGGGAATGCGAGCGCTAATTCGCAAGAAATTAAAAAATCAGAAGACCAGTGTGCTTGACCTTGAAAGCTACGGTGCCAGCACATTATTAATTGGTGCCAACAGCAACATGTAATACATTAAGTTGATCCAACTCCTCTTACTACACTGTCATCTTCCTTTGTAAACGAGTTTCTTATGATATATTCAGGCCCAATTATGTATACTGATAAGCTATATATAGCAGGCAACAGAGATATACATTAGACTCGAATGAAAAACAAGGGGTTTTGCAGCTTTTTATGATATATGACTTCCAATAGCGATATTTAGTTACCAAAGTGCCTCAAAACAATAATATTAAAAGTTCAGACGTATACATGAATATTATGAGGTGGAGCACGAATAATGAATTTCGTAAAATTTTCAAAACGCAAATACATATAAATCGTAATTATAAACTGGAAAGCTACATCCAGTACCAATATTATTGTAGTTAAACATAATACTAATAACATACTCATTCTGCAAGGTTTATTCAAGCATCTTTAGGTACGTGGCGCCAAGCTAATAAAAATTTTAATTTTTGAACAAATAATATTCTTTTTTGAATTACTGTAATAGAACTTATAGAATATTCTTTGGTGTAGTGGAATTGCTAAAAATTGTGTAATAAACTTCAAAAATGTATAAATGAATGTTTTACCACCCAGCACTTCGGTTAATTCCAAAATATTATTGAAAATACACAAAATTTAGAAATTTCAACATTCTTGCGCCACTTCAATATGCTAGATTTTTGGAAAAGCCTTTCAACACCATCAATCCTACATAAGATGGCAACAAGATCACAATAATGAAAAAAGCAATTTGAAAGTTTGTGTTTTCGCTCCACCCTAATGTTCAGGTATCAAAGTATTACAGTAATATATCTGGGGTAACTTTCAATCACCCGTATAATTACACAGCCCGTTAGCTGACGTGCAAATATTGCGTTGTAAAGAGATTCTAGAGGGTTGGATAATTCGATGACGGAGGAGCCTGTCCTGCTAAAATGGTGATTGTTCTTTCCTGAATGAAGACAGAGAGCTAAATGGGTAGGTTTAGCAAGTGGTAAACCTGTTCTGCTGGATATATCTAAATGTTGGTTAAAGCGGGCATTCCTTTATTACTGTCCGGTGCTGCCTACATACCAAGCGCCGCAGCTCCTGCAACTAATCTGTGCACATTACACAACTCTTATGAATTTAAAAACCTCAAAAAACTTCTGCTGCCACCCAACACGTACTTATCCAGCTTTGATATCGCTTCCCTGTTTTCTAACATACCCAGAGACGAAACGATAACACTGATAACACTGACTCACTAATACTGACTACATGGACCAACACACTTTTCAAAATTATCTCAATCTGACCAGCAAAGGTTCATTTTTCAGTTTCAACAACAGGCTATGCAAACTATTCGAGGAAGTTACTACTGACTCCTCTCTCGGTCCCACCCTGGCTAATATTTTTTTATGCTACCACGAGCTATATGGCTTACGACTGCTCGAGTGGCTTCAAACCAATCCAATATAAACGAATGTAGACGACCCCTTCCTTATCGTCAAACCTAGGCCCAGCTGGTTCAGACTCATTTCTAAAATATTTAAACAGTAGGTATCCCAGCATGAAGTTCACTGCTGAGAACCAATCAAGCGATTCAATAGCATTTTTAAACTCCCTAGTTACAAATCAGGACTTAAGCAATGACCACTAGAGTTTCCAGGAAGCCGACATTTTCAGGCCTTGGAACTAGATTCTTCAGTGAATGCTAAAATTAGCTTAAAATAAACGTTTGCAAAACTGTACTGTTTAGGGCATGTCATTTATCCTCCTCTACCTAGCATTTTTACATGAAATAGACTTTCTTCGAATGTTTTTTCAAGAATAACGGTCATACACATATTCATTTAGATCACTAATGCAAACTATTTCTTGATAAAAAACTACCTATTTGATCCCGTTATCACTAAAGCTACTGTTCATAAATTACTTTTTCTATTCCCTTCCATACTATAGCGAAACCACCATCGATGCAGTCATCTCTCTGAAAAGTTTCCTCTTTGAAGCCAACCCGCATATAAACTTAAGGCTCTGTTACAAAAACACATTTACCATAAGATATTATTTTAAATTCAAAGACACGCCTTCCACACCTCTTCTGCCCGGTGTTGTCAACAACTCTCGATGCAGGAGTTGTGACGTTTCGCATGTGGGCAGCGCTGGACAGGATTACAAAACCCTCATTGACCAACCTGTAGGTATATCCAGCAGAACAGATTTAACACTTGCAATACTTACCCACACAGCTCCCTGTCTTCATGCAGAACGAAACACCCTTTTAACAGGAAAGGCTGCTCCATCATCACCATTTCCAACCCAATATTATGATGATCTGTATGTAAAGATAAAGTCTACTTCACCGCATCCTCAACTGGGATACTCATACTCACTGGCTCATGATACAGATATAGATCAGCTGGTCCCAGAGAAATCTACTGCTGCAGTCGAGCGCCGATCGTCAAGAGCTATAGTACTATCGACGGAAGGCTCTTATGCAACGACCCACAACCCCTTCTCTCCACATTTCTCAGTAGGGTAAGTACACCACTGCAGCTCTCCAGATGGCAAATGCTGAGTCAGCGCACGAAGCGTCGCAAGAGGTCGCTAAGCTGAGTGGCTATTCGAGCCTGCAAAATTCAACGTCATGAGTACAGCACTCTATGCTGCCGCTACCGCAGGTAATACCTTCAAAACTACAGTATTATTAGTAAAACTACATGCTTAGGAGTCCATGGACAGGTAGTAAGCCCAAATACCTAGATCATAGCCCCCCCCCCGCAGGACGCTCTGAGTATTGCTATGAAGAATCACTCACACAAAATAATACATTCGCCTCTGACTTGAACACCTGCATTTCAGCACTGTCGAACACTGTTCCGGCAATGAATTCCTGGTTCTATCTATAGCCGCAGCTGGCAGTTATGCACAGGCTAAAGTTCAGTGCTTCTCAAACTTTCTTCGGCTGGCGTCCTCTTGTTGCCAGGTGGGTCGTTAGCTCGCCTGCTTTAGACATCTTATACGCACAAGCGACTCGTCATTTCTCAATATTATGATATTCACATAGTGGTCATTAACTGTTCTTAATTATTCCCCCCTCCCCTCCATGGACCTAAGGAGGGGAGGTACCAGCCACTTTAAGAACCTCTTCATGAACAGATGATGAACACTACACAATTAACCAAATAGATCTGCTAGAGCGAGACAGTATCTACTAGCCCTGTAGTTTTAACCCTATCAGTTAGCAATATTTTTCAGCCACTTGAGCGTCAAGGCGGTACAAATTTGTACCGCCTACTAAAAATGCTTATAACTATATCAATATCAGAGTTTTTTCTTCATAGTCTCAAAAGTCATTTATTTAACTATTATTTCGCCTATTTAATTAAAAAAAATAATGACTCAGAGTAGTTTTAATGTCAATTAAATTCGAATATCAGAAAATATCTCTGGGCAGTATAGGGTGAATACTCCGGCAGCTCATCTGCCGCAATTTTCATACTTTCACAAGCTGAACCTATAATCGCTTTCATTTTTCATTTCTAGCCTTGTTGTTGTCTTTTAGTGATAATGTTGAAAGTTCTTTTTGTATAAAAAGAAAATCTATACGGAAATGTAATCATCTAATTTTCTGAAATATATATATTTAACTATATTTTTGGCTGTAATGCGCGGGTATAATAGAATTTTATTGACACTCATGTTTAATTGAGAAAAGTCACGAAATTTTTAGTGCTGAATATCACTGGGAGCAGAACTGTGAAAGGAAAACGGTTTTAGATGTTTATTATGACATTAAACTTATTATTGTATTAACATACACAAGTGTTTGTTTTAGAAATACATCAGCAATTTTCAGCACGGAACATTACGATGTAGTCGAGGCATTATCACGAACTCTACTTAGATCTTGAGAGGTGTTCCCAGACTTAAGAAGGCTTTGCATGTCTGCCGTAGCGACATGTGTGCATCCGCAATTTTGCAGTAGGAACGCCTCGTATTAGGCCCCGCAGAGATTTTAACTTATCCCTAATTATGGAGTTGAGTTTTTAAGAGATATTTCTGGGGAAAGTCCGGACGCAAGGCTCCAGCTGCGGGCAATCTAATTAGCAATTTTGGTCCTTCAAAGGTGTCACCCGAAACCTAAACGCCAAGTTCACACCGACGTGAAATGAGCATCAAATGCGCGAATAATGAGACGCCAAATTCCTGACGAGAATTATGGAGACCGAGACACAGGGACAACAGAGCCGATTACCTTTGTTCATTTTCTGCCGAGTTTGCCACAGCGCTTCGGCACTGAATAAAATTCTTTACTTTTGCCTACCGCAATGATTGGAGGGAAATGTGGCAGATCAACCTAGAGTACAGGCAGCTGGGCACCTGTGATGAGTTATCGCAAACCAGTCAATTTTCTTCTACGCAAGATAAGTTTTGCGATACGTGACATCAACCTAGCTCTTGCCTACCGCAATGACAGGACCCAAATGTGAGTATAGATCAACATGGAGTACTGGCAGCTGAAAACTTGTGATTAGTTTTCACAAAGCGGTCAACCTTCTTCACCCGCTCAAAAGCTGACAGCAAGTTTCGTGATTTCAACCAAGCTCTGCTTACCGTGATGATGGGAACAATGGTGGACAGATCGACTCGAAGTGTTAGCAGCTGAGAGCTTTGGATGACTAGGTGCACGTAAAGGATACAACCTGTTACTGGGACGAAGGGCACGAGTACTGTGAGATGGGTGCAAAACACTTAAATATCTTTTGTGATATCTATGTATTACTGTGATCGACTATTCAAAAGGACTACAAAATTCTTTGTTTTCTGCCTAATATAGCAAGCTATTGAATTGAAGATTGTGAACATGGCCACGGAATTCATTCCACTCTTGTGCACTTCTGTTTTCTTATCACCGATTAAAATCACCTTTACATGTTCATGTATGATCCTTCAAATTGAAATTAAGAATACTTTCAGCTGAAACTGACGATACACTTGTGTGAGCTCAATGCATCAAACGAAAGTCAATGAAATCTGGAATAACAAGCGCATTAGCTGATAGTTGCCAATGAAATAAGCGTAAATATAAGTTATAATATTCACTTCACATAACTTTATTTGCCACTGAAAATTACACATGCATCGTCTTCGCTCACTACAGTAATGCGGATATAAACACAACAGCTAACTGAAGTTTGCCTTATAGCAAGTCGAGTTTTCGCACGCAGGTTACTCAGCACTGCAACTAGCCTGCTCTCGTTAACCGTAATACGACAAATTTGAATTCTTATAGAAGTCTACTATAGGGCAACGGGAGTTGATTCTGGCTAAAGACAGTCCCCGGAACTTTAGCAATGCAAACAGAACTATAAGTGGAAAGCGCTGCATTTGGTAAGATGTTTCGGTATTCATCATTCCCGCAGCAGTAATTGCTACAAAATTTCGATTTGGTGGAATTAGCGTGCTTGAAATCATGCTTTCTGACAAATGCTTCTATGTCTAGTGCATGCTGAGCATTTTGCATGTGCAATAAACTAATGCTGTAACTTCAACATTACTACATCACCGCTATTTCACGCTGATCAAGGTGCAGAGAGGTTTGTGAAGAAAATTCCAGTGTGCAAAATTCGTCTCCGGTAGGCGCCGAAGGGTAAGGATTTACCCTTTGAAGTGGCCCGGTGAGGAATTAAAACTTAAAGTAATTTGTTGGGTAGTTGTTAACGCTCTCCTTTTTATTTCTAGATCAAACCTCGAGAGCGATTTACAGACTTTTTGCTCCTTATAATGCAGCAGAGCGGATGCAAATTACAAATGACAGGAGAGAAGGCCATCCAACGCCTCGATTTGACTTTTGAGTCGCCTGTGGGTGGCGTGTGGGCAGGCCCAGTCGAGCGCTTGGTAGTGACATCGAGTTAGGAAGAACGTGCGTCTCGGGTGGGGAAATATGGAGAGCATAGCGTGGCCGTAGTTGTTATCAAATGAAGTATCAGAAAATTGTACATATTATAACACAGGTTCCATTTGAGTCAAAGGCGTACTATTTTATTACTTTAGTTATCGCCATGAACTCAGGGCACTTTTCTAGGCAGCAGAAAGAGATTGGCAGGCAGCGTTCATAACATAACATAGATATTAACGTTTCGGTGGCTTGCCGAATAATGATACGTAAGAACATCACAAGATCTAGAAACCGCAAAAGCATACGTCGTGATCAGAGATATTAAAATAATTATGATCACTAATCATTTCGTTGGATTGTTCCATCATCACATTTGTGAGATTAATTTTGAAATTGATGATGAAACCGACCTCCGAAACTTTTTCCTTTATATAAATTCAAGTAATTCTGGCCAAGTATGCTGTTAAATTCTTTGACAATGCAAAAATGCAGTTTATTATAAGACGCTAAAAAATACAGCACTGAGACAAAAGTACCCGAGTTCACCAGTATATCCAGTTGCATGGTAGGAAGGGAAGTTGTTAATGAGAAGCCATGTAAATTAGGTACTGGTCACTAACATTGATATCTTTTTCGTTTATTTCTATGTTTAGAGTACATACAACTGATCTTCCAAAGCAGCTGTCTAACACCAATTTCTATAAAGAAACTAGAACGCCTTGTGGCCTATGACCATCATCCACGGTAGTGGGGAGGGGGGGGGGCTGAAGGTGCTGAGGCAGGAGTTATAAATTCAGCGCCGTAATTTTTGATGGCCAGCTAACTCTACATTTTTGGTATTTTCACATCGCAGTCAACTCACCTGACGCCCTAGTGTTGGGATATATGTGTTGCGTGTTACATGTGTCTGTGTGTGTGTATATATACATGTGCATACAATAATTTTAGTGTTCATGTAAAATATACAACAATACTAATTAACTGGGCAGGGATTATGAATGGGACACTAATTGACGCTGCAATGGTCTGCGTTGATAAGTCACACAAAAAGGATGCACAATTTGATAAGATTGACTATCTCAGTTACCCGGTCAAAACTTCGGCAATTAATTGCAGCTCTAACTAACCGCCTATAAAATTTACCAAGTGTACAAGAAAGGGAGTTTAGCACCAAATTGACGACAGCATAATGAAGAACATCAGCAGTATGGAATGTGTTTCAGTGTGTGGGTGAGGCGGGAGCCCTCACAAACCTAAATGCTAGGCGAGTCAGAAAGAATGAACAAGACAGAATGAACACATATACAATCTTAATATCTATGGCATGCACAGCATTAGAACCTAGTTTCTCACCTCCACCATCACTCGGAAAACACGCCGTGTTTACCGCGATAATATGCTGTGGGAGAAAGCACCAATATGTACGTTTACTATTTATTCTATACCAAACACATTGATTCTCTAGCCTACGCTATGACACATTTAACATGATGCGTAGCAAGAAAATAAGTCGGACAAAAGACAGGCGTACTTTGAAATTTACTTAACGTCTACGTTCATGAGAAGACCTAGCTTTTG
>LQNS02007216.1:3980343-3991266 GCA_001587735.2 Parhyale hawaiensis | reverse complement strand
CTACGTTATAAGAGCTGCATTAGGTTAAACTGAGGTAAATTGCAGTAGTGTAGCGTGGGTTGGTTCATTTTGGAAAGTATAGTCTTTATTCAACCGTGGAATTCCACGGGTCCCGCTAGTTTCATATTAAGAATGACCGTAGTGTGTTTATGAATTTATTTATTGATAGGTTTGGTGTCACGGTTTTAACGAAATAGATAGGCTAAAAATAGGCCAGGTTGCAGATTATGTAGTTAAGTAGCTTTTCACAGAGATCGATGACCAGGTTGCAGAAGTGGAATCTTGACCCCTTTGTATCTAGTTACATTTCTTGCTTGGAATAACTCTTGACAGTGAAACTATGGAGACATTTTTAGCTTCTCTTAGCCCGGTTATGGCATCTGAAGCACATTGAAACATACTTAAAGTTTGTTCTCAGTTGACGACGTAAAAATTCAGTACCGTAGCTGATCCACAGAGCTGAGACGAAGCTATGATTTTTGACAGGGCAGCAACCACATTCCTTTCTGCTCTCTGTCATCTATTGACAAAAAATTTTCTCTTGAAGCCGAGTTTTTAGAGAAAAAGCAGATGTACTGAAGGCTCATTGGTCTGAATCATGGATACGCTACGGGGAACTATGTATTTTAATTCAGTTATGCTTTGCTGCTTGCTAATGTAAAAGTTTTTTTTGCGCCTCTTAAGAATTGGGACGAATGTGCTACTTATTCAGGGCGTCTAGGAGTCTGGAAAACAGAGAGAACAGGGAAAACTCAGGGGAAAAATCACTCAGAGAAAACAAGGAAAACTCAGGGAAAAAGAGACCAGGAATCAAAATACTCGGGGAATTTCAGCAGAGGATGGTGTTCATTTTGTGGTGTTATCTTTATGAATGCTTCGTTTCTCCAGAGCCTGAGCCTTATGAGGATTATTAATTTCTGTTCTGCAGTGCCGGGGAAAGGTGGACGACTGTCTAGCTCCATTTTGCAGCAAACCTTAACAGTTGAAGGTGAATTGTAACATTTTCAGTCCCATTCAGCCCATAACCCTTTGGTAATCACATTATTCGATAGGAAAATGGATAATCTGACACTCAGGGAGTTTAAAGAAAAATGAGGGAGAACTCAGGAAAAAATTTTGGAAGTTTGGAAGTCCCGATCACCAGACACCATGCTGCTGCAGCAGCTATATGATTTGCCACCGATCATTCATCTCTTATGACAATTTTAGTTGGCCTTTGTAGCCTATTCTCGAAAAATGTTAGTTACGGAAGAATGAACAATGATGACGGGTCATCATAAATGCATTGCTGTCATTTTTGACAGCGTGGGCATTCTAGTGTTAACATAAAAATAACAGTACATATGACTAAGTTATGAATGATTCCGTCTTTTAATTCCATAATCATCTCATGCAAGCACAAATTGAAATTCAAGCGTTGCGTCTTAGTAGATGACGATAATGACATTGCAGGTTGAAATGTTCGAATGCTTGCCATAAGATGAAATATAGTCATCGCAATATCAGTTATCTAGAGCCCGGACATTAGCAACAACGGTTTAATCCTTTGCCTCCTGAAATTCGGATAACATTTTTTCACTTTTTTTTGTTAAATTTATGAAAAATAGGTTAGTTAAACACATATTTGAGAAAAATCTAGTTTTACTTGCAAAAAACAGTATTTTCTTGCATCGGCTGCTACAGATGCCGTCAGTGTCTTGGGTAATTTACATGATGCATAGCTTTTGTACAGGGAAAAATAGAGAGTGGCATCTGATGATGCCGTCAGGAGGCAAAGGGTTAAGTGCTTTAAGCAGTAAAAATAAGCAAGTATAGCGTACAAAATAAGCGCTTATGTTGACGAATTTGAGCATTGTACTTTAGGCGGGAAAAAATACGAAGGAAAATAAGCACCAACATTTTCCTATTATAAGCGCTTAAAACAAAAAAAAGATATAATTTCAAACATTTTTGGAGCTAAGTCAAGACGAAAAACAACTCTAAGGCCCGCTGCAGACGATAGTCTTTTGGCTAGTGTTTTCACTTCACAGCATTCGAATGCGTTGCTGTATCCCTATACACAACAAATATAAGCACTGCTTGCTCAGACGACATTCACTAAAAATTTGAAAAGACGCGAGACACTGCACTAGTGACACTTAGAAAGCCAGCGGATATAACGGTAAAAATTTTATCGAAACTTTGGTAGAGACACAGCCTTGTTTGCCACGCCAGTACAAAGTATTCGAACGCGTTGAAGCGAAAACTTGGGACAAAAGACTATTGTCTGCAGCGGCTTTAAGCGGCCATTATTTGGGGCATATACCTTCGGCGTTCAGTTCTAGGTAACAAAAAGTAACAACCATTATGGAATTAACTTTTTTCCCGCTGTAAGCCTACAAATTTGCCTCAATTAGTAATTGAAAGTTTCGGTAAAGGAATGGAAATAACATTTCAAATTATTTTCAAGATAAGCAACAATTGAAAAGGCCAGTTTGAAATTGTAAGTGAATTTCAGTCCTTAAACAAACTCAGTCGACAAAGGCTAGCTTGAAACAAGTTTGTAAGTTTGTTGGGAAAATGGCCGGGCTCTTCATGCAAAAAGCTACAGAAGCCACACTATGTTTTTTTTTGGCAGAGTTGTGCCACAGACAAACGTTAAGTGCATGGAGTATCTAAAGGCGTCTTTTTGTGACCACCTTGCGGATCATTCCGCATGATCCGTGCGTTTTTGTGACCACTTTTTGACGTGATTCTGATAGTAATCAAGTGATCATTGGTGAAAATTGATCGAACCGTGATTTCACTAGCGGGCTGATCGTGCATGATCAAAGAGTAATTACAGTCGTTAGACAAGCAAATTTTCAAAACTTGAAATGCAAAGTTCTTAATGTTTTCTTATATTTAGAAATAAATTGGATAATATTATTACGATTGTTTGTATTACTGACTTTTAAAATTGTAGTTTCGTTATAGCGTGGGTACACTATTGCAAAAATTGCTCTGTCACGCAACTTTCTCTTCGGCCGTCTCGTTGCCGTGACTACTGCTCATGGTGCTTGAATGTCAGGCTAAAATTGTGCGTCATTGCAACTTTAAACTAACACAGAAGTAGGCGGTATTCTAAAAATTTCACCATTGCTGCTTGTTATAACGTACAAACTGCAAAAACGACTCCTACCTTATATATTCTTTTCAATCCGAGCCGAAGCTAAGGCACAGCAACGCAATCGAATACGAAGTTGCGCTGCAATGCAACTTTTGGGGTACGTGTGCCCAAGCTCTTACTATTATGCCTGCGCATGTTCAAAATGCATTAGATACTGCTAGTTCACATGACTTCAATATAAATAAAAATTTATAAAAATCCATTGATCACCGTCTTTTGTGTAAATACGATTGGAATCAAAATTTTGAAAATAGACCTGGCGTCTCTGGTTTCTTTACAAAATAACTGGCCGTTCTTGTGTTTTTCAATGATTACGATGATCATGATCGCGTAGATTCCGATCACGAATGTGGCCACAAAAGACGCCTTATTTACGCGCTATTCTCGTATGTTGTTGGCGTGTTGCACGCTATAAATAGGTAGGTACACAATAACTCCTTAAAGTAGACAAAGTCTCCGAACAATTTAAACGTAAGCTAATTGCCGGAAGGACTTAAGCGCTAGCAATTAGCTTTAAGCACTAACAAAAATTTTTAAGTACTAACAAAATTTTTAAGCGCTAACAAGAATTTGGATGGTAATTACAAGCAGGTTAAGCGTTACACAATCTTACCTGTGTTTTAAGCAGCTTCAGCAATATAAGCATTAGGCATTTATTTCAAGCAATGTCCAGGCTCTAGACTCATAACCCATAACGTTTTATTGTTCTACAATATCCTTTAACGAAGGAAATTTTCTTGCAGTTTATTTATACCTTATGTCAGTTGTAATTTTCAAATATTGATGCTAAGTTGTAAGTTAGGAAATAAATACTAATGCCAATGGTTGGAAAAGCAATGCTTATGACGAAATACATATGTTTCGCTGGTAGGTTGACAAAAAATAGTGAAGACTGTTCACATAAAAAAATTTCCATCTGACCCTAGCCCGACTGCGCAAAATTAAGCGTTTCGAATGAACAGCATTATATGAAACGTAAAGAAAAATTGATACTTGCGAATGTTAGCAGATTTTTCTACCACACACATTTGGTCGTGAGAACCAAAGGAGAAAGTTCTTCATACTACATGTAATACGCACAGAGAACTATCGAGTCACTAGCGCCAAAAACCTCAACTCAGAAAAATTCATCTTCCAGTGCTAAAAGATCTATAGTTACGACCGTTGTGTGGTCAACGAGGAAGTTTACTAGTGCTCCTTACAACAAACGTGTAGGGTAGAACCACATGTTTGCAGTTACTATAGCTACTAAATATAAACTCGACTGTTCGTAAAAATTAACGTTTCGGGATAGTGTGTCCCATCTTCAGAAAAAATTAAAATTTCAATCTACACCTATGAGGTATAAAAGGTTTTCTTTATTACTAATGTTGAGGGAGCATGTGTCTTGTCAGGGGAGTGTCTAGTAAGCGAATGAACCAAGATGGGTAGGTAGTACTATAGAATAGTAATGTATAAGTGCTGGCATTATACCGTAATTGGATGGGTCAACAATGTATGGCATTTTTTCTACAAAATGATGTGTAATTAAATACTAACGAGTAGCACACTTCACTCTTCCGTGGGATAAAAAAATCAATTATGGGTTTTAGTTTCTATAGATACAAGCATACTTTCATTGCCTTTAATTAAGAATCCAGAGGGCATAGTTATTTCGTTTTACATTAATATCGATATTTTTTGTAGCATCAGGCGGATGTTATGTTACAGTTGATTTGATTATTGATTTGGATTCTAACCCCATTTCGAAAAGCATTATTAATAAAAACTTTTTGCTTTTTTCTTAACCCTTTTAGTTGTGTCAGGTACGACATTATACTGTAGATATAACAATCCATGATCACTTGCCCGGTAAAGGGTTAACGATATATTGTTCCTCAGCTGCCGCTTCTGCAATACTGTAGGTTCAGCATGCAGTGTACTCGTGTAAGTGAGATAATGGTGAGTGACTGTCCCATGTCTCCTGAGGCCATAAAAAGGATAGCAATAGGACTATAAATTTCAATGGTTTATTAGAAATTGTTTATAGAAGGGATAACCTGAAATCTGGTCTCAGGGTGAAACACAAATTCTATGTACTCTATTTGTTTGTTTGACTTATGAGCTTCTTTTGAAGGTCTCGATTTGTAGCTGCAGATAATAGTTGAAAGAAGAATTCACTGGTGGGACAAGTGTTAGTTGGCATGTTGTAAGCAGCGTAAAGTTTTGATTTACAAGTTAATAATTCATGATATGCATCTAAATGTTGTTTCTTCGCCCTTTTCATCGGCTCGTAAGTTTCAGGTTCAAGCCTCAATCGCAGCTTAAAGCTAGCCTCAGGCAGAACAATAATATTAAGCTGGCAGGACTGATTTCGGCTGATATTTTAAAGAAGCTAATCCTTTTCTTGTTCCATGAGGTCCTCGCTAAACTGTAAGTACCTCAATGTTGAGTAACCGAGTTTCAGGAATCTGGCGATTTATGCTCCAAACCTGAAGCAGCAAAATTCCCAGTCTACTTCTGCCATACTACAGAGTGCGTAGAGCGCTCCTGTTCTCTGCCACTCCCCCCCCCCATCCATGCCAAATATTTACGCCAGCGCGGATTGCGGGCAAGTACCGCATTTTAGAACAGTAAACTAGAGGCAAAAGAGCCTTTACGCCACGAAGAGCTCGTTGCTTTCCTGTTCAATGACGTCCTCGATCCACGGCAGGTAAGGTCCCAGTCGGGTGTTGACTGAAGGCAGGTCGCGGGCGCCGCACCCACCGCCTCCCTTCACGAGGCCGACGATGACGTAGCGGTCCAACGCTGCGTCGTAGATATGAAGCGGACCTCCGCTGTCGCCCTGTAAATCATATGCACATGAAGTGTTCATCGTTAGTAAGTGAAGAATGGGACTTATATTAGTTTATGAAAATGATACGCTGATATCTTGAGCATGAAGAGTCGAGTACAGTACAGAGATAACAATAGCTAGGAAATAGCTTTCATTTGATCTCTTCCGAAAAGTGACCGAATTTTCTGATTAGCACGGTTTCTTTTGTGTGCATTTTTCTATATAATGGTCAACGCAAAATGCATTTGTGATTTTATGACTCGGAAAAAAGGAGCTGTCCACATTACTCTGACATCAGTGAGATCGACACCATTGAGACGAGTGACTTTATCGGGGGCAGCTTGCTTTTTCTAGGTTTAAAGGACATGCAGTTTTAACAGTATCATATTCAACACACAGTTTGCTAGCTTTGTTCTCGCAAACTGACAGCAGTTTTTACAGCCCCTGGAATAGGGAATTTTGACTTTTTTGAAGTTTCAGAACAAGACTGAGATTCATTGGTTTCAATTCTAACGATAAAATGTGCAGTGTTTGAAGACGCAAAATCTATACAGCTTAAAGCTTTCATTAGACTCTTCTGTGACTCTTGTATAGACTACAACTCTACAGAAAATTTTAATATACATCTATTGATGACTTTTAAGTCTTGCGCTAAAGGACCGTAGACTTATTACCATATAGAACGCACTATCAGAAATAGCTACCACACTCAGTTGCGTGGATATTTTAGAGTAGCAGCTCACGAACCTTTGTGTTTGAAACTTTTCTATAAAAAATGTCCTGTGCTTCAGCTGAGTTCATATCAAATACTAAAAAATATCGGAAATTCGGCAAGAAAACACATAGTGAGGATACAATGACCTATAATAAGGTAGTATTTTCATAGAGAACGCCATCATTTTATGCAGTATTTGAAAAAAAATCTTCTGAATTTTATCCATGGTTATTTTGACCAAGCTTTCAACGTTTTCAGCAAAAATTATTTTCAGTATGTCTACATGCTTGAAGGTCGTCTTTTTATAACGTTGTGATCTGCTGGCGATCTTAGGCCATATAAACACCGCCGTCAAATATACCAGCTACGCTGAGTGCAGAAGTCGTTGGCGGTGCGTTGCATTGCTCATACAAGTTTCAATCTTGACAAATGCCTTCCAGTGAGAATGTGATCTATCACCAGATGGTTATGAGAAGAAGCAGTGCACGTCACTGCTTTGCACCTTGGCCCCAGCTTGTATGCTCTTGTAGAAATTGTTCACAAGTTCCGTATCAAAATACTTAATAAATAATAATATAGACATTTCATTAAAGCTTCGATAGTGTTTATTGTTCAATTTTTCTTAAAGTTTACTACAGTCTTGATCTATAAAGTTCACCTACCCTTAAATCTTAACTATGGTCACCAGTCTCATCAATATTTACCATCCTCAGGCCTAGAATAAAACTTTTGTTAAAATGGAGTGTTGAGATATTAAACCGAAACAGCTTAGTCTGCAAAGGATGCAACTTCCGTTATGACTTGTGTAAGAGTGAAGTCTTGGAACCGGCCGGGGTCTATTGATATTTGTAGTCGCCAGTTGAGCTTTAGAGGACAATCTGAATGGAAGGTTGTTGAGCTGATATTGTGCAGTAGAGCTAAAAAGTTGAAGGATGTGGTTGGATTCAAAGGCTTGTGAATTATTTATCTAGCGCTTGCGGTTTTGTACGAGGAGAGCTTAAATAATGTGCAGGTTATTAGGCTGGTAGGCTTTGGTTATTATGGATAGTTAGGGTACTGGCTGTACTGTTACCGTAGTAGTACGGCAGAAACTGAAAACAACTGCCTGCAATTCATTGAAGCCCTCCTCATACAATAAAGCAAACCTCAGTTAAATCGATAAGCAGCCTCATCCTCCAACTTTTTTAGTTCGAGTGTACAATAGCAGCCAAGCAGCTTTCCATCCTGACTGTACTTCGGAGTTCAACTGGCGACTGCAAGTATAAGTAGACCCCCGATCGACTCTCGGACTTCACTCTAACGCAACACACAGCGGGACTCACATATTTTGTTCGCATATTCCACTCTCGATTTTTCTATCACAACACTCAGAATTGAATTGAAGTTACATTTTTGTTCTGTGGATGGCAAACACTGCCGAAACCTGACAGCTATTTTAGATTGTCATGTGTAGGTGAACTTTGAGTATTTCTAGACCAACAACCGGAAATAAATTTTATGAAAATAGGAAATTCTAATAAGGAAATAATAAATAGTGAAGAGGGTCACATTTCTATTGAAATATTTTTAAGAGAAGGGTTGATCTCAAAATTCACAAATGTATAGATAAATATATAAAGTATATTTGAAAAGTCGACTGGTAAACTAAAATTTAACGTTTCGGTTTTTTTTTATCTCCCATCATCAGAAAAAGTTAAAAGAAGTTGAAGGAATTTAGAAAGACTAATTCTATTTAAATTGAGCAAGGCCTGGGCTGGAGCTTTAAGGGGAAGAGCTAAAAGGCTAATGAGCGTGGTGCGCTTGGGGGTCCTTCCATAAGAGTTGGGCGACATGGGATGCGGAGAGAAAAGAACATGTACAGTCGGAGGAAAAATGTCAGTCATGGGCTATTGTCTAAAAAGCGAATGAAAAGAGCTGTCAGAAGGGGCCGGATGTCAGCTCCTGTACAGTTGGCAGATGTGGCGCTAGTTAATCACGGATAGTGTGAAGAGGTACAGCCGAGGTCATAATGTTGAGGCTAGGTCTTGTTCTATGGATATAAAGGGATTTTAATGTTGTGAGTTCGATTAGCTTAGAAGAGTCAATGATTGAGAAGTCATTTTTGCTGATGGGAAGGTTGTTTTGCTCAGCATGCAGGCTGGGAGCTGAGGGAGCTGAATGTAATGGTTTTGCAAGTGGTAAAACGGCTGGGCTGGATATACCTAAATATTGGTCAATGTGGGCTTTGAAATATTGTCCAGTGCTACCAATGTACGAGGCATTGCATCCTCTACATCTGAAACAGTAGATAACACCTGACAGAAGCGGTGTGGGAGGTCTGTCTTAAATTTAAAGTAGGACCCTATGGTAAATGTGTTTTTGTATGAAAATTTGAAGTTTATTGGTGGGTAGGCTTCGGAAAGGAAAGTTTTCAATGTGTTTGCTGCACTACCAGAAGCTCTGTTGTAGTACGGAAGCGAGTGAAAGAAGTCTAGTTTACGGACGGAAGGTTTGCTAATCACGGGATCGAACATTTTGTCTAGGAACAATTTGCAGGAGTGGTCTAGAAAATGGTGCGAATAACCGTTATTTTTGAAGAAAGTTCGGAGAAAGTTAACTTCGTTTGAGAAGGTAAGGTACGAGGAGGGCAAATTGCATGCACGAAATAGTAGAGTTTTTATAGCATTGATTTTAAATTGATCGTTGCAGTGGCCAAAAAACTTGTCCCGAGTAATAAGAACGTGGGTTTTCTGTAAACCCCAGTGACAAGCGTTAAGTCGTAGTTGGTTGCTAAAAATATCTATGAAAGCTAAGGAATTATCGGACTGGTTTTCGGCAGTGAACTAGATATTTGGATGTTTACTATTAAGATATTCCAGAAATAAATCAGAATTTGTTTGATTCTTACATACTAGGAAGATGTCATCTACATAACGACTATAGTGGAATAATTTGAAGTCATTTGGGCAATCGTTAAGCTAAAGTGTTTCATGATGGCATAGGAAGACATTTGCTAGCGACGGGCTGAGCGGGCTTCCCATGGAGACCCCATCTATTTGTTTGTACAGTATATTATTAAACATGGAGAAGGAGTCTTTAATGGCGAGACTAAGGAAAGTTCTAAAAGTAGGTTTGTCAATTCTGTGGAATAGGTCCGTGCCGTCAAAAACTTTGTTGCAAATGATATTTACAGTTTCGTCCATGGGGATATTGGTGAAAAGAGAGGTGACATCGAAGTTAAATAAATGGACGTTGGGAGGCAATTGGAGGTCTTTGATACGGTCACGAAATTCATATGAATTGCGCAAAGTTAACTGGTTAGTAGTTAAAGGTTCAAGTAATGGAACGAGGAACTTAGCAATAGAATAGGACGCGGTTTTATAAGCAGCTAGAATTGGTGGTAAGGGGACATCAGCTTTGTGTACTTTTGGAAGCCCGTACATGATGCCCGGGGAAGCACCTGAGTTGTGAAGTGAACGGTAAATCGAATCAGTGATGAGGCGTTGGTCTAACATTTTTTTTAGAAAGCTATGAATTTTGTCGATGAATTTAAGCGTAAGTTTCAAGGGGTCAGTATGTGAATCATGAACAGTGAACTTGGTCGTATCGGAGAGGATGGCATTAATTTTGTGATAATACTGATTTTTATCTGGAATGGCAACACCTCTTCCCTTGTCAGCTCTGCACACGACAACGGAATTTTCTTTGTGGAAGTTAGATAATAGCGATAGACCAGATCTAGAAAAGATTGGAGAAAATACTTTATGTTCATTGTACGAGTACGAGTTGTAAATGCCATTACAAGTTTCCTTTATTTTGTTTTTCATTTCTTGAAATGAAAAGGTGGGACGCAGTGGTTTGGATTTCAATCTGTTAGCTAGGCCCTCAAAGCCTATGAAGTGTTTGTAATAGTCCGGTTTGAATATGGGTAGGCACAATTCCAGGCCGAATGACAATAGAAATTCGAGGCGCGGTTGAAGTATTACCTTTGAGTAGTTAAAAATTACGTTGTTTGGATTACAAGAGGTTAGGTTTGGGGATACCTCCTTTTCCTGCACTCATGCTGAAAGGTGTATCACTTCCTGTGGTTGATGACTTGGTAATCTTGGGTGTCAATTTTGATCCAAAGTTGACGTTTGAGTCCCACATTCGTTCGGTTGCCTCACGTGCATCGCAGAAAATTGGTCTTGTGAGGCGTGCTTGGAGGGTTTTTGGCTCTGTAGAATTGACACGTCGCTGCTTTAATTGCTTTGTCCTCCCTCTTCT
>LQNS02007216.1:3960696-3973035 GCA_001587735.2 Parhyale hawaiensis | reverse complement strand
TGACAAACCATAAACAACCAATATTGCCTCCACCAATATCGACCTAAATATACTAAAATCAACGGTATGTTATGGTTGACATATCTACCATACTGTTTCATCATCCATAATCGACATTAATCTCTCATACACTACTATATTCTACTATAATGACAACCATAATTTCCGACTGGGTAGCGGCCCCCCTCCCCTTATTCAGCCGTAAGACTTCACGCCGAGCAGTGTGGTGCCGAAGTAGCGCATGATGACTTTACAGTGTTAGGACACGCACAAAGTAATTTAGACCTCCGATTTCTAGAATCTCTCTATATTCATAAACTTAAACCCCCTTAACAATACAACCAGTTCTTACCCGCTACTTCTTGTAACTCGGTTGATAATATGCGCATGAGTTCCGCCTTCTTAGATTTCATTTTAATACTTCGGTTAGCGTAATTGTGTTTAGCTAGGTTCCTTTAGACTGTGCTTAGTGCGACTACATTCCTTAGAATAATTTGTTTTCACATTTTTAGATTTGAACTGATGATGGAGCAGGACTCCGAAATTATACGTATACAATGATTTTATTAACTCTATTCTTCGCTTTTAAATTTCTAATAAAGTTGCGATTAAAGCATGAAACAAATTTTTCTTTGTCCGACTAAATACGATAGTAAATGGAAGGGGTGGGGGAAGGAGATGTCTAGTGGGAAGTTCCGCCTGTTTATACAGGGTGTCCGACACTTTTGTTGTCAACTTTATTATAAGGTGGCGATCGTCGAGATGATCACTTTTCATTCTATGAAGGTATGGTCATAGTTTAGGAGTTACAAGGATTTGAAGTTGAACAGTTTGTAAAAAAGAAAATCGCGCACTCTGTAGCAGAGACGCTTTCATTGGTATTTCAATCGGTGATTCATACACCAGGTTCTTCAAATGTCCATATACGTAGAAATCTAGGGGCGTACTATCAGGAGATCCTGGTGGCCACGCGAAGGGACCGCCATGGCCAATCCAGCGATTGGGATATCATGCATCCAATAATTGCCTAACAGCAACCGAAATGTGTGCGGGAGCACCTTCATGTTGAAAATACATTCCTCTGAATTCAGATAAAACTACATCTTCCAGTAATTCTGGCAATACTTCATTAAGAAAAATGTAAAGCACCATAAACTTTAAATAACTGTCCAACTTCAAGTCCTTCTAACTCTTTAACAACACATTTTAGACCATACCTTTATAGAATAAAAAGTGTTCATTTCGACAATTGGTACCTTATGTTAAAGTTTGGCAACAAAAGTCTCGGAGAGCATACTTCGAGATATGGTCAAGCTGTTTCATAGGCATTCTATACATAGTTATGCTGTAAATTGCAATAGAAGTAATAGAGGCATCGCTTATTACAATCTTGGACAATGATGGATATTCTTAGCTACTAGAAAGTAAATAATCCTCATGTGGACTTGAAAAATAAAGAAATGTTTGTACATACAATCCTTGGTTTATAAAAATGACAGAGAGTTTAGGTATGTCAGAAAGTTTTAAACAAGCATCATATAAAATACAATCATTCAACTTCTTTGTATTCTGCTTTAATAAATGATTTCGTTGGTGGAACTGGGTGGATTACTTGGTTTTATCGAAAGCTCACTCACACAGAAACTTGAAGTTTTTGCCATTGTTCTGAGCTGCTTGAATGTCATACATTAAACCACATTTCCTTCAATGAAAGTCGTTATTCTGAGGATGTGAGTGCAAGGTGCCATTTATGAAAATTGTACAACGGCAGCAAGCAGCCTGAGGTTTTTACCCCCGGTCTAGCTCACCTGGCAAGTGCCGCGCTGCGTCATGCCGCCGGCGCAAAAAGTCCTGTGGTCAATCACGGGGAAATTTCGAGAGGAATAATAGGCTTGCCGGCAGAACGAGTTGTCGAGCACCCTTAGTTGGATTTGATTGGGGAAAGGCGAGGACAACGGGAAACCTTCGGGGCAGAGAAGATCATTAATTCATTGGATTAGCAAAAAAATATAGGTAGAAACTATGAAGAACATGTGAAGTTGGTGAGCTGAGCATTAACTGATCATAACAAACGAGTAGGATCTGCTTAACAAAAATCAACGTCACTGCTTTCTAATAATTTTGTAGTATATGTTTGCATCCATACAGATAACGTAAACATTTACCTTTCTTTCATTGTACGATTAAATGCTTAAAAAATATAGATGACATCAGTTTAGCTAACTTAATCATAAATTAAATCTGTATGAAATTTAATGCTTCTATTTCAAAGCAATGCAACAGGGAGACTTTGTATTTTTGGCACAAAATGTGAAAGATTTTCTATCGGGGAAATTTTGAAGTTCTGTACCACGCTGATTAGTGACTTATTTAGACTTTATTATATTGTGAGATTTTTTTAATACATCTAGGGCGTGGATATTGATAGCTTAACAAAAATTTTCAGTGACCGCTGTAAGTGAGGTCTGACATCCAAGGCTGGGTGTAATAATGAGGCAGCAATGCTTATTTCCAGCCTTACTTGCACTACATCCTTTTCTTGGAGACTTTAACACCAGTGATCCTCAATCAAATGGTTCTGAGTAGCGCGGTCAGCGGCTCAGTGATGATCTCATTTGGCTTTTGCAGCCGAGCTTAGAACCGCATGCTTTCATCGCAATGTTACTTTCCCGTAACTACAGATAAGGACTCTTTATATGAACTGCAGTTCATAGATCATGTCTCAAATTATCGGCCTGGGGATACGGTCACAACGACTCTTATCGCAAATCGGCTAAAAAATGACTTGCAGGGCTGGCATCGCAAGTAATAAGAAGACCACAAAATCCCTCCCACCTACACTAGCATCAATACTTCAAAATTTTAATTTTCTTTCAAGCTTTAGTATGTGACAGCACTGAAATGTACTCCTTTTCAGAAGAAAGGGAACTCCCCTTGCAGAATTTTACATATTATGTTGATTTACAAATATCAGCTAAACACTCACGGCTGGAATGGCGCCCGTACCCAACGGCGGTAATGTTGCTGCCAGGCTCAGGAGCTGTTAGGAAGTCGTACGGAAGACAGCCAGGCTGTACATAATCTGTAGGACACAAGTTCTTTTTCGTAGCGTATGCAGAACTGGTCATAGACACTCAAAAATGTATCTAGATCAGTGGTTCTCAAAGTTCAGTTTTCTACGGAGCCCCTGTGAAATAGCCCTAAAACACAAGAACCCCCACCCTCCCCACCTAAAATAGCATCAACTTGGTGTATTACGTACTGAATGAGTATTGTAGATGTCTGTGACTTCCAGACTATTGCTTTTTAGTTAATACAGAACGGCAGTGGCATAACAACATACACCAAACATAATTTCTGATGTCACAGTGACGTGACACCCCAGATTATTCACATACAGCGAGTTGTATAGCCAAGAAGCCATGGGTTTTACGAGAGAAAAATATCTACCCTGAAAGATAAGGCACGATATCAGTTTGCTATTGGTCAAACGCTGAGCAGCGTTAAGAAAATATAGTGCAGCCTAAAAAAAAAAAATCGCCTGGACCTGCTCAAGGCTTACAGTAACCAGAATACCACCCGATAGTTAAACCTTTAGGGGCGAACTTAGGCTGGAATATAAACAGAATATAAAAAGGCTTATGCTCAGCGCGAAGTTTTAACTGATAAGAAGAGAAACGGCGAAAGAAAGTATAAGCGAAATGGAATATGCGATGCTCTATAGGAACAAAAACTCCAACAAAGACGGTGCCCCTCGAACTGATACGAAGAAATTCATCTAAAAAATATGCGATATTGGCCTAGCTCATGCCCGACAGGATCAAAAACTCCATCAAGGCACCGCCACAGACCAAGAAAGACACTGTTTTCATTAGTCTGTGGTACCGCCTTTCATCTACCACGCTTAGTAGAAGAAGAATCATCATTGTCACACCAAAAAGTACCCAGTCAGTTTTGAGAGAAAAGCGAGATTCGGAAAAGGCAGTATTTCCAGTAAACGAACATACATTTCAGAAGCTATGTATGTTACGGTTGCTCCAAGGGCTGCAATTCCATGTTATCTCAACTTGTTTTTTAGTAGATGAATTTTCTTCTATCTAAATGCTCAACAGCGTGACGGAGAGAAGAACCAACCAAAAGAGCCAGCAAGCAAGTGCGGAGCGACCAACAACTGTGTATTATTATGTAGCGGATTGTTCTCCAGACACTGTCTAGTCAAATTAGCTGAATGCTTCGGGTCGTTGTTCTGCATAAAGTACCAACGTCGACCGCTTCACAGTTTCTTTACTAATTGTTTCAAGTCATCATTCAAAATGTCTACACAATCTTTTTTCATAATAGTTACTGCTGATCTTCACAAGACGTCCTGGACCAAGAGCACAAAAACAACCCCAAAACGTCAAACCTCCGCCACCGTACTTCATTGTTTGTACGGTGTTCTTTAGCAAAAAAGACTTCGTCAGCTGTCCTTTAAACATCTGAATTATTATGCCCAAAGTGCTCGATTTTTGTTTCGTCCGACCATAAAACTTGCTTCCAGAAGGCAATACTTTTGTCAATGTGACGTTTTGCTTGTCCCATTCTTGCATCAAGATGTACAGGATTGAGTAAGGGGGTCTTTCTCGGACGACAAGCTTTCAATCCAGCTCTCTTCAAAACGCTTCCAACTGTGTGCAGGATACATTAGCTCCAGGGTCACATTGAGCACCTACTACGTCTTTTGCGGTGGCCCTTGGGTTTTGATTTGGAATATCTAACAATCTCCGCTCTGCTCTCTCAGACACAACCCTTTTATTCACTATCTATCTTGTTTTCGAGATTACCTTGCTGGGCATGCTTCTTTAAAAATTGCTCGAACAGTTGACTTTGGAATGTGTAACCTTTTGGAAATGTTATTATAGCCTTACCCATTAACATGACAAGCTAGAACACTTCCCTGTGGTCGTCACCGAGTTCTTTAATCTTCCCAATCACAACAATCTCTTATCTTTATGAATATATACTGTAACAATTATCTGAAATGGAATAATATAAAAGTGTGCAGGAAAACATCAGTTGAATAGAAGGTTCTGACAATAAATATATGTAGGAAGACTTTAAAGCAGACTTGCACAGTATACACACCTTGAATGGACAAAAACAATAGACCCCGTCAATAATTTTGAATAAGCAATATTTCATATTTCTCCTCACTGCTCTCTTATTACAGCGATTTTCAAAACTCTGATTGTTGCATCAGAAAGAACAGGTGCAAATATATATGATATTATTATTAAGTTGCACTAGACTCGCGACGTGAGAACGGAGAAACTCCATTAGGTTGACAAACCCCCACGCAACCAGCCTAGTGAGTGAAGAAAAAAAAGAAAAAAAAAGAAAGAGAAGATCCGAAATCACAGAATAGCTCTGTGTACAGATCGCTTAAAGCTGCCTATACCAGCACCAGCAAAGACAGAGCCATGAAAGCCATTCTAAACATCCACACAAGATGGAAAAAACGAACGAGAATACTGGCCTGTATGGCATCGAAACGGTTCCCAAGCAAACTCATGAAGAGTACCAGTACGCGGAGACTACCTCACCAGAACAAATGACTCCGGAAGAAAATCAGACAGAGGATGACTAGGGCAATTATATATTTTATACAGAAAGCAGACACCATCAACTCTGCGACGATGCGCCAGATCACAAGGCACAACACCATCCAGCATGAACGCAATATTGTATGTAATTGACTTTCATTCCAACCTCCTGCGCATGAAAGAACAATATGTGTGTTTTATTGCACCGGGCCATTAAATATGCTCATGAATGCACGTAACTCAAAACAATTGTCAGTTGACTATGTTTTTACCACTTTGAGTTCGCGGTAATGATGAATATATTCTAATAGGGTACATTTTTCCATAATTCTATTTTCTACCATCTGTTGGTATAAAAAAAAGTAAAAATAAAGACACCTCCGAGATGAAGACACTAAAAATTTGGTCGAACATAGATATTACGTAAAAGTATCTAAAATAGTATCGAGATACCTCTATCTAGATACAGGTAAAATGTATCTAGATACTGCATTTAGTTACCACATTTGAAAAGTATCTAGATACTAGATGTAGATACAAAGAAGTATGCGGTTACTTGGAATGATTCTTGCAAGATTCTATTGAAAAATGCCATCTATTTCACATACTGTGAAGCGAACTCCACATAAACAAAACTCGTTTTTCACTGAACGAGACTTTATCTGGTCTATTCCGTATGAATAACACTTTTAGGATGCATCAAATGATAAATTATGCAGTGAAGGGTAAACTTTCTTAGAATATTAATATAAGAGAAGGCGGGTGGGGTCGCAAACATGAACCAAGACGACATACGCTACATGTTTTGATGTTACCGATAGCTACTGAGGCTGTTCTTTTGTAGCTAGCAAGCCAATGACTCTTCTGCCTTATAACTTCCAAGCTTAATACTCCTCTCTATTTATATGTCTTAATAAATAGGGCATAATCAATTAATATTGAGATTGCGTGTCAGTCACCTCAGTGAATACATGAATAAAATTATTTGCTTTATTGTGCAAGCTTCAGTTTGGCTTATTTGATAAGAGCGGTGACCCAGTAATTCAAGAGGAAATAACGTGATTCAACTGAGAGTTATTGCATTCGCTTAATTAGTTCTTCGCCTGCAGGTATCAGAAAGCTAGAAGACTTGCCGTCAGAGAATAACTGCTAGGTGAGGGGAAATGATGACTATGGAGCTAACTTTTGCTATGTTCATTTATCTCGTTTGTCGTTTATGTCGCTTAAGCAATAATTATTGCTCTCAAAAACACATTTAAAATCATACAATTGTACAATATTGCATTCTAAAAAAGAAGTATTGAGAACAAGCCTATTAGTCCAGGCTCTAGTGGGGTGTCTATGTACATTTCTCTTTCATGGATCTACCGTGTATTTTCTTATTCCATATGATGAGGAGATTAAAAAAAGTTGGGTAGAAGCTTCGTAACTGGTACATTTTTGAGGGGGGCATGGGAGGCACAAAATTATCAATTGTTTACTGATTGTTCTGGAACTAGCTCAGAATGTGTATTTTTCACGAAACACTTTGTTTTCTTCTCCAAAGTTCTAAAAATACGTTTGTGTTTATCCCTGATTTTATTAAAGACTATTCTTGAATAAAAAACGAGAAATTGCGAAGTAAAATACAACGTTTCGTCCATCAACAGTGGACATCTTCAAGTACAATTAAAAGCTGATATCTGAAACAAACAAAAGACAATAGAGTTGCATGTGATGCAAAAGTCAGGTTGTAAACCATGTATTTTACAAGAACTGCTACGCTACATGTAGGCTTGGGCACAGTTATGTGCTGATTTGAAGTACCTGAATGTGTATTTTTGAAGAGAAACGTATTTTGTTCTTTCGATGTTGGCCTTAGTTTTCATGCTAGAATAAAAACAATAACAGTTTTGGAATCCTTGAAACATTCCTAATAAAACTACAGAGCTGGATTCTCCATTTTTCCCCTCATAATATTTTTTACCACAACTCAAAACCGAATCCTTTGATTGTTTTTTCCCTATATTTTAGTTAGCGATCTCAACAAAATAGAAAATGGAGAATCCAGAAGCCAGCTGTGACAAAAAAGTATTATGAAGGCAAAAATAGAGAATCCAGCTCAATAGTTTTGTTAGGAGTGTTTCAAGGATTCCAAAACTTCCAGTGTTTTTATTCTAGCGTGAAAACTCATTGGGTGCTATTCGTTTGAAATTTCCAAAATATACATAATTATTTATATATAAACCCAATTATCTCAAAAACTAAGGCCTAAATCGAAAAAATCGTAGGAATAAAATTTGTTTCTTTTCAAATATACACATTCTGAGCAAGCTTAACGAATAAAATAGCCCTGCATCCATACTTCAAGCCATTGAAGCTCTCCACCTTCTTCAGCAATCGGACAAAAGCACCGGAACTCGAGCGCACGGGGGTCGTCTATAAATTTATGTGTCCAGAGTTAAGCTGTCAGGCCAGCTATGTAGGCCACACCTTCTGTGTGCTCGAGAGGCGGTGCAAGCAGCACCGCTAAGCCGCAAGCAGTATTCACAAACACTTCCGCGATGAACACCAAAAAGTACCGCCCCCCGCTGCAACTTTCTTCTACTCGTTTTCGGTACTGTATTCTTACCAGGACACCATGTCGTTAAAAATCATGGAAGCTTTAACAATTAGACAAGAACTACCAGCAATTATTGTCAAATACAACGAATTTTCGAACTTTCTCAACCTCTACCAGTACCACCGCCCCGCCCCTCCAGTAGCATCCGATTCCTTTCATTAAAAACTGTTCCATCGGCTAGCTCGTCACCAGTTCTGCTTCAACCTCCATCGTAATGGGACCCATGCATAGCAGAGCCTTTGTTTTTGTTTGAAATGCTACCTATATGAAATCTTCTTTGTACTTTCATTCATGTTGACTTCCATTTGTTTCAGATTTTAATTTGCCTGATGATGGCATCTGTTGATTACCGAAACGTCGCGTTTTATATAGTATGTGTTTATTTTTACTCAAGAATTGTTCTTAATAAAATAGGGAATGATCAAAAACTAACTTTTAGAACTTTGTAAAAAGTGTCTAAGCGTTTTATTAAAGTGAGTGCTGATATGAAATTTTTGAAGCAAGCTTAACAATAATCAGTCCGCAATTGATAAGTTTGTGCCCCCCTCAAAAATGTACCAGTTACGAAAGTTCTATTTTTTTTAACGTCCTTATTATATGGAATAGGAATATACATGGTAGAGCCGTGAGAGAGAAATGTACACAGACAACCCCTAGAGCCTGGACTATATCAGAAGCATGGACCGCTTATTAGGAACATGCCATCCTATGTCAGTTATGGTAGTGGCTGATACATTCGTTCTCATACCTATGCTTCTTCATGTAGCAAATGACGGGGTTTTCTAGCTTCTTCGTTAATGTATCGATGAGAAATAAAATCAAAACTTTTTTAAGACAATGGTGCGACATTTGTTCTACTAATTGACTATTGAGTTGATTGTACGCCTGCACACTTTGAAAGATAGTGCATCGCTTCTCTATATCTAGTCTAACGACTGGCAAGTTAAACCTATTTTTCCTAGTATTGTAAAAATCATAAGGTAGAAGCAGAAGGAAGTGGGATTAAAAAAATTGATGTTCCCCTGAAATTGGCATTGGTAAACACTCAAGAGGAAGATATTTATGCACATCCCTGAATTTCAGAAGTTGTAACGGTATTCACGGCTTTACTTGACTCACCGTTAAAAGTAACGTTTCTGTTTCATTTTTTTCTGGACGATCGATATAGTTATATACTCACATGTTTCTGATAATATTTTTCTATTTCTACTCTTAGACTTCAACTAGTTATAGGACTTACGGTAAAAAATTCACATCCGTTTCGTGTTTAAATGACAGTATCGCTGATGCTGGTGCGCTAGAAGCAATGATATCTTGCTGTATCTATTTACAGGATTCAAAATGTTGACCACTCATTGTCAGAGGTAACATCACTGTCTAGTGATAATAATTATGTTGTATTTATTTACAGGATTTAGACTGTTGTACCACTCACCGTCAGAGGTAACATCTCTGTCTAGTGACAATAATTATGTTG
This sequence comes from Parhyale hawaiensis, assembly GCA_001587735.2. NCBI lineage: Eukaryota > Metazoa > Arthropoda > Malacostraca > Amphipoda > Hyalidae > Parhyale > Parhyale hawaiensis. The sequence continues at coordinate 3,963,374 of LQNS02007216.1, read as the reverse complement.
CTGTATCCATTTACAGGCTTCAGCATGTTACACCACTCATCGTCAACAGTAACATCTCTGTCTAGTGACAATAATTATGTTGCTGTATCTATTTACAGGCTTCAGAATGTTACACCACTCATCGTCAACAGTAACATCTCTGTCTAGTGACAATAATTATGTTGCTGTATCCATTTACAGGCTTCAGAATGTTACACCACTCATCGTCAACAGTAACATCTCTGTCTAGTGATAATAATTATGTTGCTGTATCCATTTACAGGCTTCAGAATGTTACACCACTCATCGTCAACAGTAACATCTCTGTCTAGTGATAATAATTATGTAGCGGTATCCATTAACCAGAATATTGCACCACTCACCATCAAAAGTAACATCTCTGTCTAGCGTCAGGATGACCAAGTCGTTGATGCTGACGTGCTTGTAGTAACTCGGAAAGTTTCTGGCGGTGATGAAATAATCGCGGTGCAGCGGCTCAGTGTTGGTGCGGAGGTCGGTGTCGCCCAGGCGCACGTGGGTTCTGTACGAACAATGAATGATACATTAATAATGAGCGTCATCCCTTGGCTACTTTGTAAATAAGGTTATTTCAATGAAAATCGATATTTCATTGGAATATTAATGAATTAACTTGTGGATACACAAATGAAGCTTAACAAAGAATATAATAGACTTTTTTCAAGCTGATTTTTAAGCTAGCAGCAACGTTAGGTTGAAGCGAATCCCTGGTACTAATTAGAGAAGGAATGACGACTCTCGATGTAGCCAAAGCCCGGCACTCAGATAAAGAGACTCTTTTCCACATTGCAAATTTATTTATCTATTTCATGACCCTGACATACACTGACAGCTAACGATCATAAAAGCAACATAAGCGTCGCGATATTGTTCTGTAATTAGCGAATCGCCTATTGTGGGGGTTGGTCTAAAGTTGAAAGTTTTATAACTTTCAATTGAGGAAACAGTTTACAACTCATAACATTTCAACAGAAAATCAACGTCAAGCTCTGAAACAATTGCCGAAATTGATGCAGTGGCTGCTGGAAATGATTTCAGACGCGACAAATAGCAATAAATAATGACGCATATGCAGCGTACCATGCAAATCGCCCGTAGCGGTTGAAATAATCTTATCCTATTGGCTGTAACGCTATTTATCCAGGCTGCGTTTTTTTGGTACTGGGAATCATCTTCCTATTGTGTTCCTACGGGAGCAAAGCCTTCGTATCATAGCCTGGTGAGAGTAGGATTAACACGTCCAGGACTTCAACCCTCAGCACAGAAGCCACTATAGTTGATCGAGTTCCAGGTGTTGTTCGCAAACCGGTTACGCTTAATATCACGGTCTTCAGGTAATGGCAACATGATGAAGTTAACAATTTGTTATTGTTAATGATATTTGGAGCCCCGGAATGGGCGCCCGAGTTCATATGGAGCGATCCATCGTGGTACTGTTTGAAATCGCCGTATTATTTTGTGAGAGCCTAACATAGTGATAATTTTACACAGTGAAAAGTCAATGCTGTGAGAACCTAATACAGTGAGAATCCAGGATAGTTAGAACCTAACATAATGAAAACATAAAACAGTGAGCACCTGAGGCTCAGAGAACTTAATGTAGTGAGAACCTAACACAGTAAAAACCTAATACCGCGAGTACCTAAAGTTGTGAGAACCTAAAACCTGCAAAAACTTAGCAGTGAGAGCCTAAAGCTGTGAGAAGCTAATATTTGAAAGCCTAACATAGTCAGAGCCTAACAAAATAAAAGTATTTTTTTAGGCAAAGTGAACATGATCACACACCCCCAAATGGTAAGTCCAAATGCACTGGCTCGAGCTGCAGATAGAAGACTGCTAGGCTTCAGAAGAGTGCACGGCTGCAATCGAGCACAATTTGTCAACGCTATGGCGTCAGTGTCGGAAGTCTTTTGTGACAACTATGACCTTGCTTCTCACCCCTGACTGTCCATACTTTTGGTTAGGTCAATGCTCCTGAAATGGAGTGCGAATGCCAGAAATGCTGACGCTTCAGTCCGAGTTTTGTATGAATTCACCTGCCTGGCGGGGAGGCGAGCGCACGAGCTTCAGCATGCAAATGCAGAACTCTAGCCTCTCCAGAACCTAACGTCCTGAAACTTAAGATGACATGAAGACTACCCAATATAGTGAGAACCTAGCATAATAAAAAGTTGTATAGATGCGACTGGACACAGGTTTCATCAGGGGTTCCACAAGGTAGCGTGCTTGGCCCACTTCTGTTCTCAATTTACATCAATGACCTCGATCTTAACATCCGTAGTAAAATCAGTAAATTTGCGGATGATACAAAACTATGTCCTACAAAGAAAAGAGCTGAGCTCCAACAAGATCTTGACCCCCTCATGGAATGGAGTGCAACGTGGCAGATAAACTTTAATGTCGACAAATGCTCAGTAATGCACGTAGGGCTGGTGAACTTTTCCACCCCATTGAAAATGAATGGGACGGAATTGGCTACTGTCACCCAACAACGTGACTTTGGAATCACTATAACAAACAAACTACAGCACAGTCAGCAAGTTGACAAGAGTGTGAAAATGGCAAGCAGAGTACTCGGATTCATCATCAGAAACTTCGAATACAAGTCCAAGGACATCATCGTTCCCTTGTACAAGGCATTAGTGAGGCCACACTTAGAA
>LQNS02007216.1:3925025-3960012 GCA_001587735.2 Parhyale hawaiensis | reverse complement strand
TTATTTCTCCTATCTTTTTTCTCTTTCGTCTTCTATTTTTTCTCCTCTCGTTTCTCCATTCCTCTACATCCTACTAACATAATGGCAATAGCTCATAGAGGGCCGGGGTGTAAGTCCCGGTGTCTCTTTGGGAATGGGCCCTCTGGTTCGTCTACTGCCGCCTATCTAATCTAAAATTACAGGGAACTCACGGAGTGTCGATCTGAGAGCTGTAGAAGCAGTGGGCAGCGGTGATCACGTGACGTCTAGTGACTAGGAAACCTGTACACGTGAGTTGTAACCTGGTCTCTGACGCTGGGGTCCCAATGGCCGCTAGCCATGGCCATCTGCCATCCTGAGGTGCCAACCATTGCAGACATGACTATTTTGTTATTAATTAATGTACTAAAATAATTATGTTGATTAATATGGTATTGTGGTAGTTATTGTTATTTATTTATTTATTTAATAACATTCAGTGCTAATTATGAGGTGAAAATTTGTTCTACTTGAAACCATTAAATAACTGTTATACGTATTACTATTCTAAATATTACCATCCTATGTATTGATATTGCTAAATTAGTTATGAATAATTTGCCACTAGCTCGTTATCGATATACAATCATGCATACATTTTTTGTAGTTATATATTAATTATTTTCATGGAAACAAAAGATTTCGATAAACAGCTTGTAAACTCCTCGATTTCTAAAAGCTTATAATTTACCGCTTTGGAGTGAGGCTATTAGAAACTCACTCATTCGGCATCAATTTTAATGTACATAGGTGGATCCAGCACGGTGCCCTCAATATTAATAGCAATATGTACTAGAGTAGCAAGCCCTCCAAATAGACCGTAGAGCATTGCATTGATACCTGCTCGTTGTTATGACCGTGGTAGAGATTCAAGTGAAGAGGCTTCAATGGACCCGCCTGCTTGATCTTTTGATAATAATTATTCAAATAAATAGAAAAGGTTGTTAAACGCCGTGTAGCTGCCGATACTCTTCTCGCACTGACAGTACGCAACAGAAAAACTGTACTACGACCTTAAGCTTCGCCAAAAATTGTCTACAATAAATGCTCCGTGTCCCAGCACCACTCAAAGTACGACTCGAATTGCATTAAAAATGCTACTTCTGTCATTCAGGCTAAGTTTTGCTTTCAAAGCATTGCAGCTTTGAAATCAAATTAACACAAGCGTGGAAAAAAAAGGCACACGTAAATAAACATTGGGTTTTATGATAGTCCCATCGCATTCTATAGTTATAAGTTGGATGATGAATTTCAAACAGTGTGCCGTCGTACTAAATCAGTCAGGCTAATCTCGCAGTGGATAGGGTCCGTAGATACCGTAGGACGTGTCAAAGAAAACTCAACGTAGATTCACTACTTATAATTGGACAGGCAGGCTATGGTACAGGCAGGTGAAACAGGGAGGTCTTAGGATGATGCTCCGCTGTCGGCGGTTTATCTATAAGTGCTGATGAGTGCCGTGCGGCCAGCCTATTTATTACCTACCTAGGAAGGACACGCAGTAACAGATCTGCACAACAGTAAATATAATTCCCCGGGACTGTGACTTACAACTGAATTTTCATCATCAGCAGTTAATAGATATAACGTGCGAATATACCACAATGGAAGCAAAATGAATTGAAATATCTGCTGTTCTCTGCGCTTACCACGACAAGTCGGATATCGAGGTCTAAGCATTTCGAAGGCAGGGGTGTTTGGTTGTAGACACGTACTGAACCTCTAAGATATCGATCACGACCAAATCTAACAGCGCATGTTCTGCTTCTTCACCACCGGATTCACTGAAAACTGTTTCCATCTAAAACTTTGAAAATATGATTCCCAAAGCTCTTTCCACTGGCTCGAAGAGAATGACAGCGCTCTTGACATTGCTCTTGCATACGAACAGTTAGCAGGTCTCTTCACGCACCTAAAAAAAGCCTTATTTTTTTTCGCTCCTGATGGTGCTGGACATTGTTACTAAAGAGATCATAAAATTGTTTTTCATGTTGAGTCAATTATAGTCTAGGGCAATTTAAAAAAAATACCATTCACAAGAGTGGATCATTTGATAATTTGGGTTTTGCTGAACAAGGTTAGACCTTAAGATCTTCACGCTTCCTCAACCCATCTGCGACTCTGTGGAGAGTGGACGATCATTTGACTATCAGCCGCTCGACAATGCACCTCTTTAAGTTTAGTGAAGTAAAATGTTGGTAAGCTGCGCTGTAAAGTAGAGAAGTCCAGATGCAAAATTCAATGATTAATTTCCAGTAGTCGGAATGAGTGAATTACCGGAAGAGCATCACTCTCACAATGTGCAATGAAATCCGTAATTAATTTTGTAATATAGAGCTGTGCGAAATAAAGCTTTTTCTTGTAGTAGTGACGCGCATAGTTCAACTTTGCCCCTACGAGCGGGAGCAATTCAAACGTCTTCCTTCACGAACCAGAGTTTATTATCAACACTCACCATAATAAAAATCTAGGAGCAATTATCTGTTTATTTATGTTTCTCTTTTCTGTTACGCTTATTGGAGGCGGGAGAAAATTCTACCAGTTTAGAGATTGTGGCTTCATCCGTGAGTTAACCCTCCGTTGAAAACTGATGGGTAAAAAAGGTTAAATCTAATTGCAGAATGACAATGAAATTGTTAGGGGAACAGTAGATCGTATTGCAGGTAAAGGTAAGGAAGCCTCAAAAGACTGTACAGTTCTTGCGTTCCCAACTTTGCAGTTTTTACCAGCTATGAATTTCTTCAGTGGCAGCAAAAACAAAGTTTACCCCTGTGCCTCAAAAACAGAGTTATCGCATAATTCGCCAATTATTTTTGCATTACCCGTTATATGAGAGGGGAGAGAAGGGTGGTATGACGTGTGTTGTTTCACCCCAGCGCCACACACAAATCCCAGCTATATATATACACAGTCATTCTGTGATCTATCAGAGCTCGGGCAGAGTACACGTATGTTGCACTGGTCCGCGGGCCTCTTCTTTCCTATATTTTCACGAATTTTAGTACCATATAAAAAACCACCAGGGTATCACAATGGGTCTGAAGAAGCTTACCATTAAAAAAAAAAAAGACTCGGACTGTCGCCCCAATCGAACTGGGAGTACCTGTGGGTGAACCGCGTTGCTGTCGAACTGAATGTCAGCCGAGTGTCCCTCTTCAAGCGTAATAAATCAGCTGCTGTACTTTCTGCCGATTCCACCGCCACGTAAAGTGGGATGTGGGCGCAAGAAAAAGAAAACACCTTGTCAGTCCTTGCTGTTGTCTTTCTCTTGCACATACAGCACCCACATCCCAGTGTGCGAGGCGGTATGGCCCGGCAGGGAGTGCAGCTAGAAGCTGATTTTTTTTTCTCTTGAAGAGGGACACTTGACTGACATTCAGTCGGACAGCTACGCGGTTCACCGGCACTCCCAGCTCAATTAGAGTGATGGCCCGAGTCTTTTCTTCAACGGTAAGCTTCTTTCGACCTATTGTGATGCCGTGGCGGTTTTTAGTATGGTACTTATTTGAATGATGCCTGACTGCCCGGAAGAAGCAGTTAATTTTTTTGCATATCAGAGAGCGAAAGGTAAATACGTGAAAAAAATAGGAAAAACGAGGCCCGTGGACCGGTGCAACATACGTGTGCTCTGGTCGAGCTGTGATAGATCACAGACTGACTGTATAGCGGAGATTTGTGTGTGGCCTGGGTTGAAGCAACACACGTCATACCACCCTTCTCTCCTCTCTCATATAACGGGGAATGCAAAAATACACTGAGAAAAATTTCGATGCACGTGGGTGTTGGGTGTTTCACAGAGAAGCATCAGGATGCAAGAAGTTGTTTCATGGCGTAGTTTGGAGTGTCAGCGCAGCAGGCAGAAAATCATATTTCAGTCAGAAAAACATATTTCCGCAAAAAGAGAGTGCACATATGCTTGGTAGTTTTGTTACACATGCGAAACGAGGCGCGGTTATATACTAACACGCTGATCGCAATTGTAATTCGAAATTTCATCTTTTCAGGCGCATTAATTCTACCTGTTCTTGATGCATCTAGGTGCATTATCGGCTTTGTCCCAAAACAGAAACACATAAGTGCATCAACGTGACCAAGTGCATCATGCATCGTAATGAAGCACTTTCGTGTTTCGGTTTTGGGGAAAAAATGCAAGTAATTATGATGCACTAAAGTACATCAAATTTTCTCTCAGTGTAAAGTCATTGACGGATTATGCGACATTTTTGTTTTTTGAGGCACATGGGTAAACATTGTTTTTGCGGCCACTGTATTTAATTTCCGTTAGCACTTTCGCGAATCTTGACTTTGACATTTTTCCGTCAACAAAACATAAATACTTTATTTACTCTGACTCATAATGCACACCGTCCGTAGGTGATCAACGCTTGGCAGGAAGAAAAGGGCAAGATATTTTTCAGAGTACGGCGGAATTACAAAGATGGGTGAAGAACATAAGGGTTTTACAGCAGAATTAATTTTTTCTCCGCTTAGCTTTTTTCCTTTCGTAAACGATTTCTCGCTTGAGCGAAAAGTTCCGACGGTAGTTATGTCATTGCGGATCGATGACACTCAGACACAATTATTTATTTTCTTGATGAGTGTGATCTTGGGTGTATTCAAAAGAGGTTTTCAGCAAGTCATAGCAGGGAAGAAAAAATTGAGCAGCGCAGCAGCATTGAAGCCGAGAAAGTTCATCTCTTACAATAATTAATTTCGACAATTCCCAATCGCAAATTTATAGCCATTTATCGGCTGCCTAAGAGTAAATAGTGAGTGGCATCCAATAACATTGGATAAATGCCTATAAGTTTCCGATTCGGCTACTGTGTATCCTTTATGAGCAAATTAGTTACGAAAGTACGATAAACGAAGAAGTACCATTACAAATTTTTCACCGTCGTTTTTCACAGTCGAATGCTCTAGTACACTATGACTTCTTACGTAAGAGATCATGACACCATTTTCCCCGGCGTTTCTGCTATTGCAACTGTTCTGTGTTTGTCCCACTTCACCTTCGCCTGCTGGCCACCGACGACTTTGCCTTGTTTGTTCTTGATTTTGCCGCACTGCTGAGGTGCCGGGATGGCCACTCGGGCAGGAGACTGGGCAGGAGGACTCACTATGGTCCTTAGGCTGCCAGGTAGCGCCGAGCTGAACACGTAGAACGGGCAGCAGTAGTAGGGGGTGTTGCCTTCGAACCTGAGCACAGTGAGAAGTACAGTGAGAATGCAAAACTGCCAAAGATGTGCTTGGAAGGTACGGCTCTGCTACTGCGATCTTTTTCTGTTCATATTAGAGTGCCACAACAAGCGCCAGCCTCCGGCAAAACATGCTTTTCTCAACCTTCGCTTCCTCGACAGAACAGCTGAGTGGTTTGAATGAAAGGTTTTGATAACTTATTGCTCACAGACGCAAGTAATTCTTATGAAATAGAACCAACACTGGTAGCTTATAATGATAATTCTTACATCTCACACTATTAACGTTTAGAAAAGTAACATATTGGCTGTGCAACGTAACTGCGTATTCATTACAGGAAAGTACAAGATGTGGTTGTAGCGAAGAGAAAGCGGTGTTCACTGGGCGCCAGTATCTAGTATGCGCCGCGGACTCAGAGCATGTCAAAATGTTGTCGTCTGACGTTGTGGAATGCTGTGGGTGGTCGGGTACCGCAAGACATAGTTACCTCCGTCAAGGAGGTTATGTTCTTGTTGGAGTTTGTCTGCCTGTCACTAAGATAACTCAAAAAGTAATGGAGGGATATTCATGAAATTATCACGGATTGTTAGGTATGTTTAGGGGAACACTGCCGGGATGCATAAAACTTCACTAAGTGTATTTAGCTCACAGATTTTCCCTTAACTTCAGAAAAAGGAACTCTTGAGCTCCGGACGTATGCACAAACGCTTTTCGTTTTCCCGCCAAGCGAGATTTTCCTCTAGTTTTGGACGTGAGTTGAGGGTGGTAGAACCACCCTTAAATGTAGTAAAGGAAACAACTGCCGAGCCACAAGTACAATAAAGAAACATATAACGAGTACAACTGTGATTCACATTAGCTAATATTAATGCTTTCTAAGTATTTTGAAAAATTTTCCCCCGAAAATCATCTTTTAGCTTTGTTTATCTAACGCTCAATTTGCAGTGAATTTTCTTCGCACCTCTGGCAACTCTGGCGAGAGCATTACGCATGCGAGGAACAGGTATCACTACTATCAAAATGGAATCGTCGGCATAGTTGATCATCGTGTTTTCAAGCGAAGAGAACATGTCACTAGTATACAGAACGAACAACAGCGGGCCAAGCACACTACTCTGAAGGACGTCAGACACCACCGCGACTGAGGCGCTCAAAATACCGTCAACAGACACACTCTATGTTCGCTCAGAAACAAAATCTCTAATGATTGACAGAACCCTGCCACCCACACCAAAAGACTCCAGCTTGCCCTGTGGTTAACCCTGTCAAAAGCCGCGCTAAAGTCTACCTGAACAAGGCGTGCCTCCGACCTACAATCCAGCACAGACTGTAAATTGTGTGATACCGACAACAGAGCGACACAACAACCCAAGCCAGCTCTGTACGCAAACTGACCAGCAGGCAGCAATCCCGTAACCTCAGCGAAACGACCAAGCTTGCAAGAGATCAATTTCTCGATCACCCTCGACAAAATGGGCGTCAGTGTGATGGGTCGATAGTTGGCGACATGGGGAGACACTAGACCTTTAGGAATGGGAGTAATATTTTTTTCAGTACGCCAACAACGACTAAAATTTCCTAACCGCACCAGGCGCCGGAAGATCACTGCTAGCTTGGGGGCAAGAACGTCAGCCAGTTGCTTATAAAACAAAGGAAATATGCTCAAAGGGTTCACACCTCCAGACGGATCAAGGCCCTCAAGCAGCACCTTGACTGTACTAGATCTGAACGCCAAGAAGGTCAAGCGAGGTTCAGGGTGGTATCCATGAGGCAATGAGAACACATCTCTGCTCTGCTTCCCTTCAAAGTGAGCCCACAAGAGTTCCGCCCTAGCAAAGGGATCAGCAATGAAACCTCTACCGGGACCAAAAAGGGGCGGCAACGAAGATTCAGCACCAAAGACTGAACCCTTAAACTCACTCCAAAACGATGTGGATGGTCAATACTCAGTAGAGACTCCCTGGAACGCTGCCTCAGACGATGCTGTGCCTCCTCTACATAAGCTTAGCCTCGGCCCTACGATCAACATAGGTCTACCACCACGTGTGGTCACGTGAACTCCGCCATGCCCGATAAGCTGTTTGTTTAGCTTCGAAGGCTAACCGACACTGGTCGTCAAACTACAGCGTATCCCGAGACCTCACAAGAATAGTCCTCTTAGGGACAAACCTCTCTAAAATAGACAGAGTCAAATCGTTAAGCTCAGAGACAGAATCCTCACCTTGAATAATCTAGCACCAAGCTAACGCCCTTACTGCCGAGTAATAGCCACCCAGTTAGCCCTGCTCTTAACGAACACCACTCTCCTGGTGTCTACCACAGGAACAACCTGGTTCAGGTCCAAGGAAACAGCAAGATGTGAGTGGTCTGTAGAGCCAATGGGAGAGCCAACTGACACAGTCATCAAGTCCAGGACATCTGTCATGACGAGGTCGAGACAGTTACCAGCAATATGCGTGGACCCACGAACTAGCTGCACACAACTAAAAAAGGTGCGTAAGTCCAACGCAGCCTCACCATGACAATCAGTCAGTGGTGCAGATCCCATCCAGTCTCTGTGGTGTGCATTAACATCTCCCACAAAAACAAACGCTGACTTGGGATCCGTGCTCTGGATCGAGGCCATCGCCGCCAATAAAGAGTCACAAAGAGAATCATCAGTTGCAGGGCTTCGATATAAGGAGAATAAATAAAAATTATTCAGTCGTCCACACACCCTTACAACAATGATTTACTGACAGGCGCATTCGTGCACTGACTGCCGGTAAGCGCAGAACCAACTCCGGACATCGACAGCCATTCTACAGAATCCAAGCCCCGATCCCCATAGCCTGCGAAGGCAAGCTTAGCGTCGTGCAATGTACCAGTCACCAATGTCTCGGAGCTCCAAGGGACCCTAGTGCCTTCTCCGCAGGGGATGTTGCAACTTGCCGCAGTTCATGCTGACGTGATTAGTTTTGTAAAGTTAGGTAGGCTCTCAATACTTCCCCTTCTGTTTCGGGAGGAGGGCTGCCGATCGAGGTGGCCGATCGTTTATCTGCATTAGGCGATAAAAATTTGCAAAGGCATTCAACTTCATGGGAAATTACTTACAACTACTCAACAGGTAAATCAAGCACCAATAGCAAACAAATTTAAAATACTATGGATGCCATCGTTCAAGAAAAAAAGAGTATTTATTGCATACGTAGAGCGGAGAAACTGCTAATTAGAGGAAAACAAAAGTAAATGAAGTAACAAATTTTCTATGTTTCACTCTATGTACATGATGATATCTGGTAGGCCGGCATAACGCAGAGGTTCAGGTTCAAATGTCTTTGTAAGCACAACTAAGATATCAACCATCACATCAGCTGGCTTAGCAAGGATTGTTAGTAAAGGTCCGGGCATCTCTTCAAATTTGTAGTAAATTACACCTCACAATGCTGAGCACTGTTCCGCTGTTGAAATGGACACAGTAACACATGCGACCTTTGAGTCGTCAGTATGTGTGGGGACTAAAAGATTGTCGTGCGCAGCCGCCGTAATGGAGTAAGAAATTAACGCAGCATCGTGAAAAAAAAACTAGCACGTTCTGCCTTGGAGCCTTGCAGCGTACCTGCAAATGTTGTTGTAGAGGTACACTGCAATGTGCAAATGTTGGGTGTGGCGCTCCACGCTGCGTAGCCCCGGGCACTCCTCCAGTGGTACGCACACGCCTGCGGGCATGAGCATACTAGCTATAACTCGTTTGTGGAATGAGCCAGTCTCTATGTATAGTATAATTTATTGCCGCTAACGGTAAAGTTACAGAGGACAAAATAGGATATCACAGTACTTGATGTCTCAGGCTTTAAATGTCTCACTGGAGACTGCTTCACCATACGTTGAAAATTATTATTTAAATAAAAACTGTTTAAACAGTCGTTACGACTGGTAACGCAGAATTTAAAGGGAAAATTCCTAAGTTGGTTCCAAACTATCTCTAAAGGTCCTGTCCTAGCATTAAAAGCAGAGGTGGGCATAGCGGCCGCTACAAATATTGTAGCAGTAGCGGCGCTACATTTTTAAGCTTGTACCGGTAGCGCCGCTACATATGTATTTGCTGTAGCGCTAGCATTTGTAGTGCCGCTACTTTTTAGCGCTACTTTACTACCGTTACTTTACTCATATACAAAATAAATTAAAAATGCTAAAATATAAATTAATGTTAATATGTCTTGATCAGATGAAAATAGGGCTAATATTTACCCTTTCGTCCAGTAGGGTTGATGCGTATGAGTTGTGTTTCTTTATGGATTGACGCATCCTGATTCCAGAAATTGCAGCCGTTTTTTGGGGAGATGCTTGTTTTTCGAGATGTTTGACTCTGAAGTTCTAATATTCCCCTATCTAATACTGAAGAAAAGGATTCGATCGAAAATTTTCAACGTTTTGATACCACATAGCCTATGGGTTGCAGGATACATATAGACGCGTTTCTCGTAAATGCTTGATTTTTGAGAAGTTTGACTTTGAAGTTCCCATTGTTTTCACTTGGGGAGAATACCTGGCGATAGCACTGTGGGTTAGGAAGCTTTTTAAATAGGTTTTTTAGGTTAGGTCAATACAGTTTAGGTTATTGCGGGGCCGCCGGGCATTTTCTCCCATAGGAAAGCAATGGTAGCTTAGGAGTCAAATATCTCGAAAGCTGAGCGTTTGCGAGCGAAGTGTCATTCGTGTGAATCGTCTTAAAATGTGTCCTATTACCTGTGTATGGCAACAGATGTTGAGGATTCTCTGCCGAATTTTTTTCTTCAGTACTCGATGAGGAACTATAGAGCACTCTGAGCGCGCGTACCTCCGCCAAGTAAGGCAACGGTATCGAAAAATTCAAATTGGCTCTGAAACCATGATTTTCTTTGTATCAACTCCAAAATCTATCTGTTTGTTTAATAGTTCGGCAAATTTTTTGAAGATCTGTTGGTAAAATTTTGAGTTTTACTACTAACAAACTTTGTGACAAACATAAGTCAAACATACAAACAAACCAACCGATATGCACTAAAATTTAATCATTTACATCTAGTACATTGTTACCAACTTCTGTAAATTTCATAAAAATCCATTCACAACTTTTTGAGTTATTACGCTAACAATCGTAAGTCAAATATACAAACGAACTAACCGATCTGCACCAAAATATGACGATTTACGTCTTTTAACATTACCAACAACACTTGTAAGTTTCATAAAGATCCATTCAAAACTTTTTGAGTTATTGTGCTAACAAACACAAAATCAAACACAGAAACAGACATACGAATGAATTAACAGATCATCACCAAAATTTGGTCATCTACTTTTCCTGATATACCTAACAACGCATAAAAATTTCATAAAAATCTGTTCATAACTTTTTGAGTTACGGCATTGAGAAAAATGAGGTAAACAAACAAACAAACAAAAGGATGGACAGATCTTCACCAAACGTTAATCGTCTGTTCCTCCTAACATACCAAATAATCCTTGTAAATTTCGTCAAGATCCGTCAGTAAGTTTTGAGTTAGCTTGGTGACAGACAGACAGAGCGACAGACAGAAAAACAGCCAGACAAAGCCGACGAAAATATAACCTCCTTCGCGGAGGCAAAAATAGGAGTTCAAAGTTAAATATCTCGAAAAGTAAGCGTTCCCAAGAGGGCAGTAGTATTTTTGGATTCAGGATGTGTCAATCTGTGGGGAAACACATTTCATATGTATCAATGTAATAAAGTAATATTTTAAGACGAAAGTAATAATAACAATAATAAAACAAAAAGACCTAACACTTCAGTGACGTTAAGTCATGCCGACTCATGAGTCTTCTAACAAGGAATGAATGCGTTTGTTACGAGAATAAAGAAATTTGGAACGAGTATCATACGTGTTCTTTTTGGTAATACGTTACTGACTGATCGACTACCGCAAGAGTACCGCACAGTACACAGAAAGGAGTGGAGGACCGTTCAGTCATATGATTTGGTTAGCGTCGTTAGGTAACGTTTCTCACGTTTCTGCTCGCTATAAATTGCCATTTGCTGCAAAGAAATGGATATATTTATTACAAAATAATCCGCAAGTGAAGCAAACGTAATAAAAGTTAAAACTGATGCAGTTTAAAATACTGAAGTAAAATTTCAAAGTGAATTAGGCACTCAAAGTGTTAACCAGTGGAATCCGTGGCCGTTTATTTCCAAATATTACTAGTTCATGAAGCTCAAAGAAAATAACGTAGTCTTTCGCGCTCAATTTTCTTTCCAGAATTTCTACTTCATTTCTTTTACGCATACCAACACAAGATTCTTCTGAATCTCTGTTTGTCTCATATCTTACCTGTCGGGAAAGCACACATACTGATGAAAATAAGGTGACTTTTTAAGACAACAGTGTTAATATTGGCATTTTATCGCATATTTAAAAAAGTTGCGCTAATAGTAGCGCTGCTACATTGTTCTGTAGCGGAAGCGCCGCTAGTTTTCAAATTTTGTAGCGGTAGCGCCGCTACATTTTTAAGCTTGTAGTGAAAGCGCCGTAACATTTTTACTGTAGCGCGCCCACCTCTGATTAATAGTTACGAAATTATGCTTCGCTCACGGTCGCTGCAAGTCACAACAGGTGGTAACTGTGGAATGCAGTTTCAGGATTTACACGCTTCAGGCATTTCGAGGTCTATCTTCACACGACGGCCGTGCTTCAAATTTGTTGCAAAAATTTGATATTTCTCATTATAACTTGAACATGAATTGGTGTTATTGAGGAATTCATGTTATGATCCTAGGCTCAACAAGTAACAAAAAGCGTTTTCGAGAAACGGTCTTACCTTGCACTTCCTTTGGGTCAGCAGTGACACATTTTCCTCCAATTTGGGACTGTGCCACTGTTGGGCGGTTCGGATTGAAAATATCATATTCAGGGTTTGCAGGATCAAATGTTATACCAAAGGCTCCGAGAATTGCATCATAGGCGGCACCCACGTTAGGGTTCTCCTTGATAGTACGAGTGACGTTTTCTATGTTTGTGATTTCATCGCTTTCTTCATCATTCAAGGGAGGACTATCTTCTCTGATAGTTGGAAATTGTGTGGGGAGAAACGTCGGAAAATGTTCTTCTATAGGAGAAAAGGAAAGAGAATTGTTCAGTGAAAACACCTCAAGTTCACTGTCAGTCTTGATAAAATCTAATAAATCTTCAATAGAGTTCAATGCTCCGCCTCTAGAAGGAGTAGAAGGTACCTGAGAGGAACCCAATGTAAGTTCCCCAAGACCAATGATGTCATCGATGGGCGTTTCTGTTTTTGCGCTGGTCGTAGAAATAAGTTCGCTAATCACTGCTATGGGCTGGTTCGTCAGACTAGTCTCATCAGTCGCAGCAGAATTCAGTGTCGCATCGTCTAATAAGCGATTTTCAGCTTTAATGGTAGTAGTTTCATCGGTACCGTGGACATTATCAATGTTGGTATGGTTTTTCTTTCTTATCGCATCTTGCGAGTCTGCTCTTGCTGGAAAGTCAGGAATAAGAATTCTGTTCATTCTAGGCATCTGATCAGGTATGGATGGTATGAAAATATTCAATGAATGCAGGGGAGAATTAGCCAAAGATGGCCTTTTCGTTATGGCTTGGAATAACTCAGTGCTGTTACTTGTTTCATCATCAGCTGAGGTAGCTGTTTTCGTTTTGTTGTTGCCAGGATCTTCTTCAGTGCTAGCTAATGGCAACTGTTCTTCGGGAATGATCAGCTTAAGCATTTCTAGTTCGGAGATTTTCCTGGAGTCCTGCCAGAGTTTATCAGCAGATTTGGGATCGATTGAAGTCCATGGGACAAGAGAGGTTTTTACTTTGTTCGAACTGACTGAGTGCTCAAAGTGGAGAGAAGAATCACGTTGTCTGGTAGAATGAGAATTCTTCGAAACAAATCGTGTTGAATGTGTCCCGTAAGGTAACAGAAACGCATCTGTTGAGATACAACAAACAAAATATAATTAGTATTGTACTACGCATCACAAGGGGACATAACACATTCCTTCAGTTGGAGCTACTGGAATAAGTAGGCTACTACTGACCTATTTTTGTTTTTAAATATAGTAGTATGTAACTGATATCGAGCTTACCCGAGTATATGAAAAATGTTACGACGGAAGAGCAAGGACAAAATGCGAACGAAAAATATTCAACACATGTAAGCTTTCAAGCTTGTATGCACTATGAGCATAGTATATGTAATGTATATAGTATATGCATATAGTATATAGTATATGTAATATGAGTATGCATAGGGATGTACAATATTGCAGATGCATGACGCTCTATGTTCAACGTAAACCTTATATCGACATATACGTATGTTCAACGTGAACCTTATATCGGCATATATGTATATCGTCAAAAAACATGCTGTAACCAGAGAAACACTCTGAGAGCGCATACTTCCGTCTAGCAATTCGATGTTAATAAGAAAAATTATATTGGTTTGAATGCAGGAGTTCTTTTCATCATTACCAAGATTTGGTCAACTGTTCTTTGTAATATTGCTAGCACCTCCTGTATTTAATGAAGGTCCATTCATAACTTTTTGAGTTATATTGGTGGTAAAGACGCAAACAAAATCCAACAAAAACATAACCTCATTGACGGAGCTAATGATTGCTGAAGATGATGACGCAAATTTATGAAAAACTGAAATGCCTCGTGGCGTACGACCATCATCCGCGGCGGAAGCAAATTTCATTGCCGTTATTTTTTATTCCCATCTAATCCTAGTTTTTTGGCATGGTTACATCGAGGACAACCCACCAGTCTCCCTGTAAAAATTTATGAACATTGCTCAACTCCTTCGACCACTTATTGGATGGACAGACAAACAAATATACATACAAACTTAAATATTCAATGAAAATATTATCACCGCTCTACGCGTCGCTCGCGGGTGATAATAAGTATGGATACGTAACATGCAGGCACTGCAATGCATTCAAATTGAGCATAGTTCACTGAGTTTAAGCTTTCCCTTGCAAAAGCTATAAATTGGACTATTAAACAGCAGCGCTTACAAATTTTATGCAAAGATGAACTTTATGAAGTGAAGAGTTAGCAATTATCAGGTGAGATTAGATACGGGGCTGACATTACCAGCACTTAACTAATAGCAAATAGGTGCCAAAACATGAGGTGCGAGCTGACATATGAGTGGGACAGATTACAGTTGGCATCCACGAAAGGGTATCAAAGGAGGCGCCCGGTTGGAAAAGCTTCAGCAGTTGAGCAGCGCTGCTCTTCAGCGTTCTCCATTTACATTCAGAACTTCAGGCTCACATTGCAAATTATTAAATTATTTTGGATGGCTCAGCTCTTGAATTAAGTTACTTATTTTATCAGACTTCATCTTTCATCATGGAATAGATCGTTGCAAATTGGACTTCTTTGGCTAGAACTGTGAGAAATTATCCCTAGATAGTAATTAAAATCCAATAAATTTAGAGAGGCACCCTGAGAGCACATACCTCCGTCAAACAATGCAATGTTGACGAAAAATTTAAATTGGTTCTTAGCCCAGGATTTTTTTATCATCACCAAAACTGGGTCACTTGCTCCTCGTAAGATTCCTAATAGTTCGTATCAATTTCTTGCAGGTCTGTCCATAACTTTTTGAGTTATTTTCTGTCAAGTAAAAGGACAAACGAAGATATAAACACAAAGCGGATGAACAAATCATCGCTAAAATTTGCCGCTAAACCATACTGACAGTTCCTGCAAATTCATATAGAACCGTTCATAATGTTGTGGGTTCTGTTGCTGACGAACGGTAAAACAGACATACAGTCGGACCGACGGATGAAATACTTTAGATCATTGCAAAATTTGGACATTTGCTTCTTGTAACATTACCAATATTTGCGGCAAATTTCATGAAAATCTGTTAACCACTTTTTCAATTATGTTGCCAAGTAAAAACAGATAGACAAAGGAACAAATGGGTGAACAGATCTTCACCAAAAGTGAATCATCATTTTCTCTTAGCATAGCTAACAATCCCTGGCAATATCATGAAGATCCGTTCATAACTTTTGAGTTTCCTTGTTGATAGATAAAGAGCCAGGCAGACAAACTCCCTCAAAACATAACCTACTTGGCGCAGGTAATAAGAGCGTCTCATTCATAAATGCCGTTAAAACTATTAGAGGAAGAACAGTAGCGTAGATTATTTATAAACCAATGTAGTATGTGATCCAATATGGAGTATAATCCACGAATCATTACTTCAAGAATAGAAATTAAGCGTAGTCTAAGAACTAATACTGGCCAATACTGGCTATAGCCCATGAACCAATACTGAGCTTATGTCGAAGAATAAATATTGAATGCGTCTGTTGGAGAGTAAGATCATAATTGGCAGTCGAGATGTGTTATACACATTTTCAGATTCATGTGTAAGTGTTGTCAGTGAACTGCTGCATCAACTCTCGTTCATGCTTTACTGCCGAAGTGTTGCCAATAATATTGTACTAGTATGTGTCTCACTAGAACACACATTACAATTTGTGAAAAGCAAGCAAGTAAACTTTGTATTGAATATAATACTGTGAAAACTGTCTGCATGTACCTAGGAAATAAAACACAAACCTGCCGGCCGATAAAATGACATATTTCAATGGTGTAGAGCTCACTTATGTAAACTACTTTTCTTCTCTGGGCCACAAAATCACTGATGATTTTCGTGTTAACCAGGATATAGAGAAAGAAACTCGGAAGCTACACGCCGTGGGCAACATGCTAGTGAGGAAGTTTGGTCACTGTTCTAAAGAGGTCAAGTGTCATTTGTTTCGTAGCTATTGTTACCCTATGTACTGTAACTCGCTTTGGTCGAACTTTGTGAAAGCACAAGACCATTGGGCGCCTACGTGTGGCTTATAATGACCATATGTATGTATTTCGCCGGATTATGAATGCACCTAGGTCATACATTGCTAATGTGATATTTGCTCATAAGTATACTGACTGTTTGAAAGTCAAAACAAGAATATATGCTTTAAGTCTCCAAAACAGGATAAAAAAATCAGCTAATTCTCTGATAACCGTGGTCATTGATGGCCCTGACTACAGACTGTAAAATATGTATAGGTAGCCGATGGCAGCGCATACGCTTACCAAACAGAGGCCAAACAATGAACCGGCATGCTGTGTAGCGTGTACTAAGACTATCAAGCGCTTTCAGCCTTTAATTTAAGTCTGGTGATAAGCTATGTTTAATATATCGATTGTACCACCCCTGTGAGAACTTAATAAAGTTGATTGTTTAATTTTACTGGCGCCTCTCACTGATTCATCGTAGCAATAAACATTCGGTGATGTATTGTAGGCCTTATCGCTATTTCAGACCTACATACTCAGTGAAGTATTATGCCTACCAAAATTTGACTTGAAATTGGGCATGTCATACGTATGGGCATAAGAACTGTGTTGGGTCCGCGTCACTGTCCATCTCTTTGGGACCGGTCAAGTGCGTCACACTCACCTGACATCAAGCAGAGATACGTAAGTCCCGTAAGCAGCAACATACGAGATCCATGTAACATCCGGCAAGCGTTGATCATTTTGTTTTGACTATGGCCGTCCACTCATTTTCAACATTCGGTACTGCTTCATTTGCGGAATGTATTTCTTTTAGATCAGAAATGTATTCTAACTATAATCACATGCTTTGACCCTGTAAAGTTTAAACATGGAAATTAACTTCAAATATTCTGCTCCTTACCCAATTGGCACCTTCGAAATGATGGAAATCTTCACTGTGTAAATACTAAAGAGTCAATTCGCCCCTATTTATAGGGCCTACTCTCTTTCAGCGATCTAGTATCATTATAAATGTGTTACAGAAGGGTAGGAAATTCACTCTCTCACTTTTCCTATGCCCCCAACTTCTACGTGCAAAAGTCAATACAGTACAGCAAACGAGCTCCACTTTGCTCTCAAAAGTGAGAGCAAAGAATTTATATCAGCGCCTGTTGTATTAAAGAAATAAAGAAAATATTCATTACTATTTCCTTTTTTACGCTCATGATCAATACATTTGCGTACGAGAGGTAAGTACAGCAACAAGCCTGGTGTAGCAGTGCATATAGGGGCACTACTTCGCTCGTTATAACGGTAGCGGACGTTCTATTTTCAAGCCAGCTGGATTAAAACTTGGTGCTGGGCGATGCAATGCTCACAGTTTTGTATCTGATAGTCTACTGGAGAATGCTGTCTTTATGGTTGGGATCACAGTTACGGTTGGAGCACTGTCACGCCATAGCTCAAAATATTTGTGGTTGACTGCAGCCGGACGCTTCTTTAGGTTTTATTGTAGAAGAGATTCATCAGCAGCACGAACCACAGCGTACGAGCTCCCTAGTAGGGGGTGCACGATCAAGGTGACTTCATCTTTTTACTTCTGGTGCTGACTACACTGGTGGCTTCTCAATTGAATGTGATGCGGGCCAACATCCAGTGCTCCTCAGCCGCCTCCTTCGTCAGACTGGAGTCCTCGTAACTTTATCCTTTTGCAATGATTGAAGGTTAAGCGCAGTGGACACCATATGAAAACAGTGACAAGTAAACTCCGTAAGCGACCAGCTCAAGGCAGGGCTGCTCTCAAGAGTGGAAAAACCATCTTCAGAGCTAGGAGGCATACAAAATTTTTCATTTGAAAGGAGATGTGAAATTTTAATTGAACGATAAAACAACACTCCCACAAAACTTTATTTACATACCTCTCACTTTCCTCTCTCGAGATATGTCCTGATGAAAACAGAGGGAGGTAGTTAAGCTTTCTTCATACAACTATTTGTTGGAGTTAAAAATCTGAATTACAGCCAAACTCATGGTGTAAAACTCATCAATGACGTGGAGTTGCAGCTAGTGCACGAGTGGTGCTTAAAAGAACGTAAAAAAATGGATAGTGATGCGCAGTAGAAGACGCCTAGCAATTGCCGACTTTGTGTCCTATTCCGAAAAAGGTGGGTTTGCCAGATTTAATTTCGCATTACCATCCTGTTTCCCGTCCTGCTTAATTAAAACGTTAGTTCTCAAAACGCAATATGTTGCGTCAAAGGTAAAAAGGGAAGGGACATGTGTTGAAAGTAAAAGAAGAATCCAAACCCATGACATAATATTTAGGCTGGGAGATTCTGACATAACTCAATGACCTATGTTATGCTCCACGGCGGGTTTTAAATGCAAAGGAATTATTGTTGGATCACCAGGCTATGTATTTACCTACCGATGCAACTAGGCCATGTACAGTATGTATTAGTAGGAAATGATTTAACAGCAGATACATTCACCCGTTTATTTTCATCAGGAGATAAATTTATAAGGCAATAAAATTATAAAGCAATGAATTTACCTGGCATTGAATTCATTAGGTTTAAATCTATCTGATGTTGAGTTTACCTGGAGACAACTTTACATGACGATGAAATTACCCCACGGTGGATTTATTATATGATAAATGTACCCTGATGAATAATTTTCCCTTCGAGATATATATAAATTTAAATATAATATCATATCCCTACTTAAGCAATAAAGTATGCCTTTGCAGCGAGACATTTCCTTGATTAATTAACAGGGTTGAACTGGTGCTCATTATTAAAATTATTACGCCATGAAACATTAAAGGAACTTCTGTTCACTGTTTCATTGTCAAGCTTCTTCAAAACGCTTTTACAACCTGATACGAAAAACTGTTGGAAGTAATTTTGTTACAAGGAGAGTTTTTGGGAAATATAATGTGCCGAGGTTTCATCAATTGACAACAAAACCGAAGCTTAAGCTGCTGCCATCGGTGGTACAATGCGAAATCGATAACATGCAGTCTCAGAACTATGAATGGATAAACCGTGAGATGTGTCATGTCAGTGCAAATTCGGTGTCATCATTTTAATGATTGGTGCACTAGAAACAATAAACCGCCGTGAAAATTAAGTCTATAAATTCCCTGGGAACTGGCAATACTGCGCAGTTTCTACGAGGATTTCGGTAATACTTTTCACGAAGTATAGGGGATAACTAATGACACAACACTTTGGGACCATTTATATGCAAATGAGAGTTAAAAGAATAACGTAAGAAAACTAATCACAGCATTGAAAGCGCTATAGTGCTTGTTATGATCGCCACTGCCAACATTTCATTGTGCCTGTTCTAATTCTCTCTGAGCAGGAAAAATTACGATTCTTCAATGTCAACGACTGATTCTGCAATGTGGACTCATCGATCCAGAACTTTCTTCAGTATCGTTGTTTTCGTTGCTATGAATAGTGTCGTAAGTGTTTGCGGCAGCCCGATTACGCAATAGGTCTGAAAACTTTATTTTACGTATGGAGATTGAGTTTTTGGCAAAGGTAATAAACTTGGGCTTACCGGCTGACACCGGATTTAGTCAGGTGAAGCCAGCGAATCTGTCTGAAATTCCACGGAAGTCAACCCTTCTGTGGTTAGTTGAACTCGTTTCATGGGGTGCGATTGAGTCCGTAAAATGCCTGCGAAACTCCAGCACTTGTACATAACTGCAAGCGTCAGCAATAAAGATTCACCGAAATGTATGAACTGTAATAGGCACCACAGTAACTGGCTCTACTGATCAAGTAATTTCTCCTGAATCACTTTCTCCTCGAGACAAACATAACCGGCCTGTGTCTGCATAAGGCGTCTTGTTGTGGCCACGCTCGTGATCAGAATCACCGTAATCACTGAAAAGC
The DNA here is from genome assembly GCA_001587735.2 of Parhyale hawaiensis. NCBI lineage: Eukaryota > Metazoa > Arthropoda > Malacostraca > Amphipoda > Hyalidae > Parhyale > Parhyale hawaiensis. Next base: position 3,940,058 of record LQNS02007216.1, on the reverse strand, counting down.
ACAAGAACGGTCAATGATTTTCTAAACAAACCAAGGACGCCATGTCTATTTTCGGAAAATAAATTTCTAATAGTGGGGAATAGTGGGGAATGGATTTCTTAGGAACCTTTATTGATTTTGAAGTGAATGCATAAGTAAACTAGCGGTATTTGAAGCATTTTCAACACACAAAGTCATAGAAATAAAGAAACTACAATTCTGGAATTGAAGATTAGAAACAATCATAATAACATTATTTAATTTATCCTTAAATATAAGAAAACATCACGAACTTGCATTTCAAATTTTGAATTTTTACTTGTTCAACGTCTGAAATCACTCTTTGACCACGCATGATCAGCCCGAGGAGGAAATCACGGTGCGATCAATTTTCACTACTGATCACGGTTGATTGCTATCAGAATCACTTCAAAATGTGGTCACAAAAACGCGTGGCTCATGCGAAATCAGGAGGAATCATCCGCAAAGTACAAAGAAACGCCTTTACTCTCAATGACTTCGGATGAATGTCGCGGCACCTTATTGTAGGACACCTTAAGTCAATGTAATTTCTCTAAGGACTTTTTTCAACGCTTGTTGAGTGTCCAAGAACCTCAGGATAGCACACCAGGTCAATATGACGACTCTACAGACTGAATAACATCAACTGAGTGCCGTTGCACCTCCTGGTAGCGCACTTGGTCTCTATAGACCGCGTCTCAAGACACCACAGATAGAGCAGAAGTGGTTACCTACAGCTATTTACAGGCTCACAGACCATTTTTAACGCCTAGGTATCTCAAGAAAACCCACTACGTGCCTAATACAAATCTACTGACTCTTAGACTACAGTCTCTGAGTAACGCTATCCCGAGGCTAGACCTGTCATCCTAGAGCACCACTACCACTGGAGATCACTAGCAGCCGTGGTCATGCAGACTAACGGTTGAAGGCAGAGAAGAGTGCCGCTGGCGATCCATGAGAGACGTAATTGCATGTCGCCTGGAGGTCTCGAAGGTCGGTCGCCGTCTCTGCGGTTGATGTCCCTAAGATGAGGATGAGTTCCCGCGGTGGCGACTCAAGGATGACATTCGGTGACGCAACCGATCCTTGGAGCTCACGCACAGCGTCGCGTCTAGGTTGCGAACTAAGGATCTTGCTGATATTAGTGAAGTCGGTCAACCGTAATTGCACAACATGCTCAATGTACCGATATCTGTGGTTCAACTTTCGTGTCACTGCTACTGATAAGTTGTGCAGTGCATTCATCTCAACAGAAGAAGAGTGACGCTTCGTGATGCAAATGGTCTCATGCGGATATTCATTTAGTGTGTTGCGTGTTGACTCTCATTCTGCAAGCATTGGTTAGTCTTGATCATATTCAGCATTACTAGCAAAACTGCTTGTGCCTTGCATATTTGAAATATTTACTTTTTCGCATCTGAATAATATTGTCAATGGCTATGATGCTTTGAAGGAAGTACTATAGAGCAGTACTAGTATACGTATATCGTTCAACTAGCGTTCCTCTCCCCCAACTATAACAACAGTGGCATATAAGCAGATGCTAGTGCTGGAGGTTGCACCTGCTTGCCAGGCAAGTGAATAATTGCGGTGCTTGGCTTACTGAGCGGGCATTTTCAGCATTCAGCCATCATTGTCGGGATGCTAACCCTTACTAGAAGTGGGGATGGTGGGAGGCAGTGGTGGCATTTCGGTTAACTTTTTATACATAATGGGCTTCAGAAAAATGCAGTTTCTTCAATATGTTCAAGGGAATTTATTTACTTTTAATCAAAGACTAGAATTGCCTCCTATCTTATCCCCTTGACCATCAGTAAATGAATTTTCTCGTATTTGATCTTTCAGATCGGAACAGAAGGTGCATCGAACCAACCAACGAAGCAAGTAGCCAACAAACTGTGTCTTACTAGCCACTGGTCAAGCATGCTGCCAGTAAGCTATACAACCTTGCTACAAAGAGTAGTTTCTTTGTACAAAGACAATAAGACAAAGAACAGTTGAACCAAAGTAAAGCAATCTGTTTAAAATAGGGTTGACAGAGGGCAATTTTTGAGCGCATTACCTCTCATTGAAAGTTTTTCATATGATCATAGTAATTAAGTGTAAAACCAGTTAATTTTTTTTTCTCTCTCTCCCAGGGCTGACAAAAAATGTCATCTTCAACTAGAAGAAATCCGTACAAAAAATTACAGTTAAGCTGGCCCCGTGGAAATTCCACGGTTAAAAATTTAAAAATGTTCTGCTACCTTAGTTTAACCTGATGTAGTGCTTCTAACTAATCCACCCAGGCTGAACTAATGTCCGCCGCTTAACCTGTCTATCGTTACGCAGTCCGTCTACCTCCGTCTAACCTCTCCTAGGATTTTGATCTTACCTGTGCATGACGTATTTCTTTTATCGGCAAGGAATTCGCACTTGTGTCTTGCTAAATGCATGGAAATATGACGGTACCTCTTGCACTGTTCTCCTATGTATTTGTTCACCTTTTCTGAGCTCTGTTTCCAACAGCTTACAGATACTTTAGTCCATCATAATTTGTCACACTTCAATTTTTTGTCGGCGTATCTGATTTTTTTTTGCACTATTACCTGACCTGTGGATATTGATCAGAAGCCCATCATTTTTCTGATTTGTTCGATGTAATAGCTATGCAACAAGCTACAACAGCCCGGCCAATTTTTCCAGTCACAGCACCGTCATCCTCTGTACGCAAGATGTGATTGTATTTCTTTCGACATCGTACGGTTGCTTCAAAAAATATTTTAGAGTCGACCCGCTGTAGACTCCCAAAGCGTATCCTGGCTATGCATCTGGCCCTATTAAGCATGTCATCCACCACCAAAAAGGCGAACATACTGTAATTTGTCGTGAACAAATTGGAAAGCGGTAGATATGATACGGGTGAGATGATCTTCATGTTTTTACTTCAAAAATGATTGAAAAAATTCTTAAAAAGCGATAAGAAGATAGCTATGTTTGATCTTCCTTCCAGCGAAAATCAGAGCTTTTTGCAAATTGAATTTATCCTTTTCTAATACCGAAAAGCGTAACGTGCAGACACATGGACGGACGGATGGAAAGACGGACGTACAGACGGAGCTTCAAGCAGAATTATAACGTAGATTTTTTGATGAGATGATATGTTCATGCCCTTTCTATGAACGTTCTGGTATCTCTATATTAGACGACATAAAATAAAAAATTGTCGTAAATACCGCTCTTTTAATATCACAAAAAGCTTGCAACTCTGTAATCAAAGCGCTGTTTCGACCAGAGCTTGATTAAAGGTTTAACTCTTAAATGGGACCTCAGCGTACAAGTTTATCGAGTGCACGTGAATGTGAATTTAACCTGCTAACTTCTGGCAAAATAAATAGGTCTAGCTCAGCCTGACGTTGTAGTGGTATTTGTACATTCAAGCTTAAAAATATCAACATGCAATTTGCGTAGTGCACTCATATTGTAGTTCAATGTAGGAGACTGAGGATATTGTAGAGAGGTTCACTCGCGTCACTGACGTCCTAGCCTTGATCCTCGACCTGCTAACGTCACATATTTAGCTGAGAGAAGCCGTCCACTGAATCCAGACAACTTGGTCCTGGCGACCTCCACCCTCTTGTACGACACTGTCACGCACAGGACTATGATACATGATATCGCTTCCAGGTAAGAAGCGTACTCGATTTGCACGGAGTGACAGAGATAATATCATAAGCTTTAACTTGATCAGAGTTTAAAAGTAGGCTTTCAACATGCCTCTCTCGACAGAGTTTCAAGAGGTGACCGTCAGCAGATTACTCTCCAGGCGTCTGAAAATTAAACTTTGCGTCCGTCTCAAGCGAAGTCGGTTCACGGCTAGCGCCGACAATCGATTTCAGGTGGAGAAGCTAACGCTTAGGACGGAGGTTTTAGGCAAGTTAAAGCTAAGCAGATTACATTAGTTCATTTTCCAAATGAGGGAACCGAGCGCATCGAGGAGGTTCTGCCGCGCTGTGATAGTTTGGTCGAACACTGAAATCCGAAGGATGCTTGCCGAAACTTGTGCCGAATATTCAGCTGAGAGCAGAGCCTCAGCCAGAGAGGTCTTCGTACACTAAATACTTTTAACTGAGTTATAGTATGTAGTAATAGTACGTAATCCAGTATAGGCACGCTACCATTAACAATTACGGATAGCTCATTCAAGGGTTCTACCCGTTAATAAGTTGATCGGTTATTCATTGTACAATTTCATTGATGAGACTCACCGCAGAAGCGCTGCTTAGCTGACAGCTGTGACGTAGCATCCGTCCGCTGCCGAAGGAGAGTCAGAATAGCGGTTGCTTCTACATATAATAAATGAACGTTTCATGGCAAAAATATAAGTGCATGTGGGAGTGCAGTGTTTCTTACTGATACCCTGCACAAGCTCAGTCACCACACAGAGGCTTCAAGCAGTTACAATTTATGTCTAGAGTTAGTTCACGGTTTGGTTTAACACCTTTCTCGTATTTAACCTATAATGTACCCTGCCGTAGATTATTTCAATTAAAAATCTCTAGTAGTTTCTTTACTTTCCGACTTCGATGCCTCGGAAAGTTCTATGAACGAAAAATATCACCGGGTTAAATTCTTCTGGAAACTAGCTGGTTTGATCATCAATTATATTTGAAGACTCCATACCTTGAGAGTCTTCGGAAGAAGTCCAGGTGACGTTGCTCACGTCACCCCACGTGTGTGGAGTCACTCTGCTGGGTGTCTTCTGTGGTGCCGCAGTTTGCGACCAAAGAGAGAGCCNTCTTCTTAAATGTGAATCCAGCAAATTTTTGAACTCTACAGTTTTGATATCAGTGGCGTTTCAAATATGCCGAGGCATTTTGTTAAACAATCTTGCTCCCCGTACAGCGAAGCTATTAGAATATTTTCTCGCCATAGAAATTTATTTGTCAGAAAAATTCGTGAAACACAGGTATTAAATTAGGTATACACAATTAAACCGTACAGAAGTAACAAATGGTCACTCAAAGCCTATCCGCTTCTTGGACCGAGAAAAAAAAATACAATTATGTATCAACATAAAGACACTAATTAATTATATGGTACAAAAAACAGGAGAGGTAGCATAATCCCAACAGTAAAATTATAAACCACGATATATTCACTAAATGCCAATGAGAATTAACAAAAGACGTCAAACATGAGAGAGCAGCAGCAGGTTTGAGGTTCCAGCTACCCACCCATTGAGATGACCGAGCGCCAATCCCGCGCTGAAACCCCGACCAGGTGGCAGCACGGTGCGCCCAGTCACATCAATATCTCAGCAGTCATTTTTCAGACGATGACTCAGGATTGAACCACCAGGAAGCTCAAACAGTGAAGAGGAGTGTTGAAAAAACATTATGGTTAATGAGTGAAGCTACATTACCGATACTGAGCTTGAGCGCAGTTACGATTTTTTTGTCACATAACATTATTATTCAAGATCTCAAGAATACGAGTGATAAAGGGTCACTTAATAACTTCGCTTCTAGGACCAAAGGGTACTGCACATTCATTATGCAATGGGCAACAAAACTGAAACTTACCACATATAATAGCTTCGTAATGTTGAGATATCAATATGCAGTTATTGTTTTGAGCTGCATTTTTAAATATTTTTTCAGACTGTATGCTGCCATTGGTCTCAGTAGCTCATCATTGGTCTCATTAATCAATTTCACTAATTGATGTATGGTGCCTTGCTTTTCAACGTTAAGTCGCACAATCGGTAGGTGAAATTTTACTCTCCTCATTGCATAATTATGGGAAGGTAATAGTGGCAAGAGATATTTATCATATGAGGCTTTATCATAATATAAAACTTATCTGTTAGTTTGAGTAAAAAATATCTATATATATCGTCAAATTGCAACAGTTGTAATGATTTGTGCATTTCAAATGTACGCATATCAGGTACATAGTAAACAATTTGTACTCTCAATAATGACCGCAGTATATTATTAATTAACACTGCTACGCAACTTCTGGAGGATGGTGCTCCAGCTCCCCAAATCTCGATGCAGTAAATAAGATGAGGATATACAATGGCATAATAAACATCTATCACAGCAGGTACGGGAAGCTTTCTTGGCAGTAACTGGAACACGCCGAGGGCTCTGCTTGGTGTCCCACATACATTATTTTACGTGCCGACAGAAGGAAAGTTTTGCGTCTATTGTCACGCCAAGATACCTAAATTCCTTGACAGAATCAAGCTTCACATTATTAATATATATATCCGGAAGTAGAGGACTGTCTTTGGTAGTTACAAGCATCAGTTTTGTTTTCTTTTCGTGCGGAATTAGTTTATTCAGTACTAACTAGTACGACATCCGTGGAATAAGAGACCTAAGCTTTTCAATTACTGTAACAAAACTATCATCACTGATATAAAATGCTGCGTCGTCTGCAAACAAAACACATTTGGCATCATGAAAAGAAACTATATAATTTATCAAGGCGTTGAAAAGGAAAGGGCCAAGAGTGGATCGCTGTGGCACACGCTGAGTCACACGCTTTTGAGCAGATGAAACGTTATCATAGGTTACATGTTGATATCGATTGGCAAGATAAAAATCAAGCAGCTTCCAAGCATTGTGATCAACACCATAGTTTCTTAGCTTAGTTAAAAATAAATCATGATTGATACAATCGAATGCCATTCTTAAGTTTAGAAAAAGACATATGACATATTGGCATATGTCAGTACGAAGAATGTCAGTAACTTTCGAGAAAATAGCTAATGACGTGTTTGTGCCCGTTTTAAAACCTTACTGCGATGATAAAATAATGCTACATGATGAAAAATGCACATTGAGACGAGTAAATATAATATTTTCGAAAATTTAGTTGAAAACAGAAAGGGTGGAAATGGGTCTATAATTTTCAATTAGTGAAAGTCTCCAGATTTAAAAATATGAACAACAGAAGCACATTTCAAACTAGAGCACTCTGAGAGCGCATACCTCCACCAAGTTTGTATCAACTCCAAAATATAATAATTCTGTCCTCTGATGGTATTAACAGTTTGTGCAATTTTCGTGAAGATCTGTTCATAACTTTCCGAGTTATGCTGCTAACAAGCATTATGACTAACAAGGGTCAAACATACAAATGAACAAACCGATCTGCACGAAAATTTAATCATTCCTGTCTTCTAACATTAATATCAACTTCTATTAATTTCATAAAAATGTATTCATAATTTTTTTGAGTTATTGTGCTAACAAACATAGAATTAGAAACAGTGACTAACGAATGAACGAACGAACAGATCATCACAAAAATTTGGTCATTTATTCTTCGTAATATACCTAACAACTTGTGCAAATTTCGTAAAAATCCGTTCATAACTTTTTGAGTTATGGCATTACGAAAAAAGTGACAGACAAACAAACAAACAAACAAACGGATGGACCCTCACCAAAAGTTAATCATCTGTTTCTCCTATCATACATAACAATCCCTGTAAATTTCGTCAAAATCCCTAAAAAACTTTTTGAGTTATCTTGGTGACAGACAGACATATATAAACAGACAGACGAAAGCATAACCTCCTTGGCGGAGGTAAATATCAGGGTAAACACCTTGTTTCATACAAGAGTTCAACAAACCAACGAGCGTCCCAGAGATTATCGGTAAGACATCGTATAGGAGTGAAGGATCTAGATCCCCGTGACGGAACATTTTATTATTATTACCTCCGCCAAGGAGGTTATGTTTTCTTCGTGTTTGTCTGCCTGTCTGTCACCAGGATAACTCAAAAAGTTATGAACCGATTTGGATGAAATTTACAGGGACTGTTAGGTATGTTAGGAGGAACAGATGATTAACTTTTGGTGAAGATATGTCCATCCGTTTGTTTGTTTGTCCACAACATTTTTCTCAAAGCCATAACTCAAAAAGTTATGGATGGATTTTGATGAAATTAACATGAGTTGTTAGGTATATAAAAAAGAGTAAATTATCAAATTTTGGTAATGATCCGTTTGTTCGTTTGTCAATGTTTTTAATTTTATGCTTGTTAGCACAATAACTAAAAAAATAATGAATGGATCTTTATGAAATTTATAGGAGTTGTTAGTAATTTCAGAAGACATAAATGATTGAATTGTTGTTGCAGATCGGTTTGTTCGTTTGTATGTTTGACTCATGTTTGTCATTACGTTTGTTAGCAGTATAACTCAAAAAGTTTTGAATGGATCTTCAAGAAAATTGCACAAGCTATTATAACTATGAAAAGGCACAAATGATTAGATTTTGGAGTATACACAATTTGAATTTTTTTGCTACCGTTGCCTTGCTTGACGGAGGTATGCGCTCTCAGAGTGCTCTAGTTATTATTATTATTAACGATTGGTTATTAATTTAATTCACAAAGGTATTACAAATTTCTTCACACAAACATAAATGAATGCTTCAGTGAGATTACAGAGCTCGGTATAGCAAAAAGAATACCATCCAAAAGTTACATCCTTATTTGGGCTTTATAATTTTGGCTATCAGTGGTAATTTATTTAAAAAAATCTTCAGTATTGCTTATTTCAAAATCTTAAACCCAACGATTCGACGTTCAACCATCTTTTAAAATTTGTTGACTCACATTATGTGACTTTATCATTTATTTATTTACCATATATTCTACAAAATGATGGGAACTCTTGCTTTGTAACGCATCCAGATCTTCTCATATCAAATGAAAATGCTTGTGAAAGTAAGTGAATCGTTAAAAAGTTAGCATCTTGCATATTAAAGTTCCTGTATTTTTTTTCACTTGGGACGCCAGGATCTACAAAACAGTGATATGGTATTATAGATTACAGAGCATTCTGGGAGCGCATACCTCCTCCAAGCAAGGCAACGATAACAAAAACTTCAAATTTTCTCTGAAACTATGATTTTCTTTGCATCAACACCAAAATCGAATCATTTGTACCTTTTGGTAGTATAAACAGTTTCTGCAATTTTCTTGAAGTCCGTTCATAACTTTCTGAGTTATGCTGTTAACAAACAATCAAACATAATGACAAACAAAAGTTAAACACACAAACGGACTCACCGATCAACACCAAAATTTAATCATCTATGTCTTTTAACTCAACTAATATATATTAACTCTTTGGCCTCTATTCACTCTACATATACCTCGTCGCTCTAACCCGATACAGGGCACTTCATTTTATGGCACTCTATGCAGTTTTGTACTATTCCTCATAACTTCCTACATCATTCCATTACCGTTATTCTGGTTTGTCTCCTTTCTTTCTTTATAAAATTTCATCGAGTGCCCCCTCCCGAAATAGTACTAAAAACAGTAATATATAATGGAACCAAGTTCAGTAACTAAATATATTTTAACCTTTCAAAGCATAATGTGCCATACATGGGATGTACAGAGTATCATTCAAATAATTATTATTTAGGATGGCATACATAACTTTACGTGGGCTTCGCCGAATACCCTTTAGGTAACTCCTGGTAGCTTAGATGGTAAGCACAAGATAGCTAATACTTGCATTGAGAGATGGAATTATTATAAATATACAGTGCGTTATGCAAATACAACTTTTTACTTAGTTTTCAAGATAAGTGTCAAACATTTGAGATGTGAATTAAGTTAGTGCACAGGTATGTTGTAACTATAAAAAACAACTATAGAAAAAGAAAACGGAACAATTTCCCACGTTTTGGAAACATTTACTTATCGTACGGGGTTCTGCTGTTACCCCAGATTATGCAACATCACTCTCTAGTCAACGTGGGCAAGAAATGCGTTTTAAAGAGTGAAGAAAAGATCAAAGTGACCTCGTTATTGGCTTCTGGTAAGACAACACTCGAAGTTTCCAAGGAGTTACAGTGTGATCACCGAACATTTAAAGCTTATGCAATTGAAGGTAAGGTCAGCCTCAAAACTCCGGATAGAGCCTCTACGAGAAAATTGAGTGCACGGGATATGCGACATTTGAAGGTTTCTATGGCTAGAAAACAACTTTCGATAAGGAAAGCGATATTTGAAGACACTGAAGCTCCAATACTAAGCAGAAAGACAAGATGTGAGGTTCTGCAGAAGCTAGGAAGAGTGAAAAAATCAATTAAACGACCACTTCTAACAAAAACTCATAAAGAAAATAGGGTCAAATGGGCTGAGGAGAACATGAAAACTGATTTCTCCAATGTCATGTTTACTGACGAATGCAGAGCCACTCTTGATGGTCCAGATGGATGGGCGTCTGGATGGGTCCTCCATGACCGACCTCAACAGANAAGCGTCAACAAGGTGGAGGAGGTATAATGTTTTGGGCCGGGATAGTAGGGACATCCTTATTGGTCCATTTGAAGTGGCAGAAGAAGTTAAACTGAATGCAGGAAGGTACTGCCAGTTTCTTGCAGCCAACTTGATTCCATGGCTTGATGTGCAGACTATCGCAGGCAGATCCAAATTGGTATTTCAACATGATAACGCTCCCTCACACCGACCACGGTGCACTGCTAATTGGCTTGGGGGTAGAGGATTCAAATCAAAAAGGATTATGTCCTGGCAAGCGAATAGCCCCGATTTAAATCCCATTGAGAACCTCTGGGCAATGATCAAAATTAAGGTCTATGAAGGTGGTCGACAGTTTTCGAGCGAAGCAAGCCTGTGGAATGCAGTAAAAACAGCAGCAGATTCTATTCCACCATCTGAAATATCAAACCTAACAAAGTCTGTTGATAATCGCCTTAAATATCATGAAAAATGGAGGTTGCCATGGTCAGAATTAACTTGTTTTGTTTATCACTACTGAACAGTTATTTCAGTGTTTAATGAATTGTTTTGGTTATAGTTTCTTGGTTTTGGACGTTTAATAACAATATTCCTGTTCACTTGTATTTATTTCCTCTTTATGACGTTTTTATTAGCTTTTTGCATAATCTGAGGTAACACTAAAAACTCATAAATAAGCAAATTGTATGATAAGCTTAACCAATGCCTAAAATTTATTTACAAGTGCTGTTTATATTAGCAACATAGCCATACATTTAGTTAATATTAATGTTTCAAAGTTAGACACTCATATTGAAAAATTAAGTAAAAAAATTCTATTTGCATGATCTAAGGTAACGTACTGTACAACCGTGCTTGCAATATACTCGTATGTTACCGTAATTATGTCAACCTTCACGTGCGTCAGGTATACTAAAAAGAATTCACTTCGGTCAGTTTTTGCCCTGTGGAGGCCATGTACTGAACGTTATCTCATTATCAAACAATCCTGCTAGAATCTCATTAAAATTTGCACGGGCTCTAATTTGATTGCGGTCAAATTAAGGCTTCCGCTGGGCAGATCCCGTAATTTTTGGTTGCACAATGTCAGTGACGTTGTTTCAGTGCGTGCAGAATTGGCAGAACACTAGAGTGCTGGTTGAATTAAATTTCTATCCGGATTTACCTGCCTGATCATTACTCGTAATGTCATGTGTAGTGAATCGCGACTTCTGTTTTTCAGTAGCGTTGGCATTGAGGACAGACATTAGGGTGGATCGTTTTTTCATCTTTTTGAGATACGGCTTATCTGTAAATAGTTGGAGATTTTTGTGGAAGAACCTAAAAATAATGTGTGTAAAATTTTAGATCACTAGCTCCATTTGTCCCATGCCGTAGATAGTTTGACAAATGGAAAAATATGAAAATATATCATATTTGATGAAATGTCATTATAAATCTAATTACAACAATTATTTTTTCTGTAGTGAACATGGTAAGCAGAAAAACGAAAATTATGATCAACATCTTCCCGTGCCGCAAGTCATCTGAATATTTGCGTTTTTCTACAAAACATGTATTTCTTCAATTTCGAGGTCGAATTGTTGTAGATATAAATAATTCATTTCACTTCGTGTAGTTAAATATACTTAGTATTGCATAACATCAAGTTGCTCTAAAAAGATTAATTCCGAACCACAGCGGTTGACCATGACCGAACCCTGTTGACCATTGAGTTTATGCAATCTTCTTGAAGATCAGTTTATAAGTTGTTGAGTTATTCTACTAACAAACATTATCAAAAACATGAATCAAACGTACAAACGAACTAACCGATCTGCAACAAAATTTAATCATTTATGTCTTTCAATTTTACTAACAACTCCTACAAAACGCCTACAAAAATTTATTCATTTTCTCTTCGTAATCTACTCAACAACTCATCTAAATTTCATAAAACTCCATCCATAACTTTTTGAGTTATGGCATTGAGAACAATGGCGCAGACAAACAAACAAACAAACAATTAAACAAACGGATGGGCGGATCTTCACGAAAAATAAATCATCTGTTCCTTCTAACATACCTAAAAATCCCTGTAAGTTTCATTAAAATCTGTTCATAACTTTCTGAGTTATCTTGGTGACAGACAGAACCATAGAATAACAGACAAATAGACTAACAGACAGACAGACAAATCCGACTAAAACATAACTTTCTTGGCGGAGTTATATATAGGGAAAAACTATTAAAGGATTCGGTTTTGATACTATAACAAATATGATGAGGGCAAAAATAGAGAATCCAGCTCTATTATATTGTTAGGAATGTTTCAAGGATTCCACAACTGTCATTGTTTTTATCCTAGCATGGTATCTCATTGAGTTTTATCGTTCGAAATTTCAAAAATGCGCATATATATTACTATATAAATCCCATAATCTCAAAAACTAAGGCCTAAATAAAAAATTATAATGAACAATATATGTTTCTTTTTAAAACATACCTATTCTCAGCAAGTTTCACAACAATCAGTCCACAACTGATAAATTTGAGCCCCCATGCCACCCTCAAAAATGTACCAAGTGCGAAAGTTCTACCCAATTTTATATGGAATATTTAAGAAAATACATGGTAGAGCCGTGAAAGAGAAATGTACACCGACACCCCATAGAGCCTGGACGACATTGGAGTCGAGCGCCCAAGTACGCGAACTGCTATGTGTTCCACAAGAAGTGACTCAGAATGTCCAATTTTTGGACAGCCGCTAGAACATAATGGTAGAAATATCCTACTTATGCTAACGTTATGAAACATGTATCATTTCTCAAAATGAAGATGAGAAGTAGCATTACACCACCAGAACTGAACGCAGTGTTTGATGCAACAGTATCTCATATGATCAATGTTTGGAGTTGTGCCTCAATGCCTTGCATTTCTCATATAGCAATTTCGTTAATGTTCAAAAGGTATGACGAGAAGGCACGAAACGTACTTAAATTTTTCAAATCCAGACAGAACCAGAAAAGTTTTGTTGATTTATTGAGAAAATGAATACTGTACTATGAAAAAACTGCTAACAAAACTCTCTTTGATATCACATCCTGCAAGTGCAATAACTTTGTGAAATAAAAAACGAGTGCCCACCGAAGAACAGAAATTTCTCCTTGATCAACGTGCTACTTTGAAAGTGAAAATTATATCTGTTTACTTGAGTTTCTCAGCTACGAAAAAGAAAGAACAGGACAGATCGCAACAGCTAGAAGAACAGCTGTATGAAAGTGCACCCTACAAAAGCGATGGAAGATTGACCTCACATGAAGCAAACATCATTGATAATATCAGTAGCAATCAATCAACCAAACAACCACCTAACCAACCAACCAACCAACCAACCAACCAACCAACCAGCTTACCTGAACGCGCGCACAGTGATGAGCGCACACAGAATGGCGAGTTTGATGCCAGTGCAACCGGGCCAGGAAGTCTTGTTCGTCTGCATGATTCAGCAAATGCGGCACTGTATAAAGAGCTACTTTGCCAGCACGCACTCCCATCTTTAAGAAGTGAAATGTGCAGAACAGCGATCCTTGTTACAATGCTCGGACAGTTGCCATGAAGGATGAACGAGTAACAGTTATGAATTCACCACCCCGATGTCCTGATCTCAATCCCGTCAAAAACGTATGGAAGATCATTGGAGGACGTGCTCAAGCCAAAAATCGTAGAAATCAGGATACGTTATGGGAAGTTTATTTGAAGGATGAGTGGAACAAGCTACCCAGGCAGTTTTGTACAAAAAGTATAAGTTCTGGCAGCAAACGATGCAATGAGGTTATACAGAACAACAGAATATTTGCTAATGAAAATTATTAATACTTTTAACAACTGTTATGTTATTTGGGTGGAATTTATTCACATTTCAATATTTTCTGATGGTGTCCCTTAAATGCTGCTAAGGGGAACAATGCAATATTTTCATTCTAATTCTGTTTATTTCGTAACCTTTTCAATATGTTCTAAAATTGTATCGCGAAACACTCAAAAAGTACATCTAGGATTATCCAAGTGTTCAACTAGGATGATTGGTAGGAAGATTTAATACCTCCGCCAAGGAGGTTATGGTCTCGTCGAGTTTGACTGTCTGTCTCTTTTGTCTGTTTTTCTGTCTGTCTGTTACGAGGATATATCAAAAGTCATAGACGGATTTTTTTATGAAATTTACACGAGTTGTTAGCAATTTCACGAAGTGTAAATGATCAAATTTTTGTGATGATCTGTTTCCTTGTTCGTGTGTTTGTAGCTGTGTTTGATTTTATGCTTGTTAGCGCAATAACTCAAAAAGTTTTGAATGTATTTTTGTGAAACTCACTGGAGTTTTTAGAAAGATTAAATAACTTAACGGACTAAAGTTTGGTGCAGGTCGTTTGGTGCGATTGTATGTTTGACTAATGTTTGTCATATTGTTTGTTAGCCAGTGCCTCAAAATGTTTCGAATGGAGCTTTATGACATCTACGGGAGTTGTTAGTAATGTTGAAAGACATAAACGATTAAATTTTAGTGCAGATCGGTTTGTTCGTTTGACTTATGCTTGTCATAATGCTTGTTAGACAATAAGTTAAAAAGTTTTGAATGGATCTTTATAAAATTTACAGGCGTTGTTAGTAATGTTAAAAAACATAAATGATTAAATTTTGGTGAAGATCAGTTGATTTGTTTGTATGTTGGACTCCTGTTTCTTATATTGTTTGTTTGCAGCCTGATACAA
>LQNS02007216.1:3871315-3883104 GCA_001587735.2 Parhyale hawaiensis | reverse complement strand
ATCTATTTGCTTGTACAGTCTATTGTTAAACATGAAGAAGGAGTCTTTGATGGCAAGGCTAAGGAAAGTTCGGAAGGTGGGTTTATCCATGTTGTGGAATAGGTCCGTGTCATTGTAGGCTTTGTTACAAATAATTTCTATGGTTTCTTCTACGGGGATGTTGATGAAAAGAGAGGTGATGTCAAAACTTGCTAAGTAGGCATTGGAAGACAGTTGGAGGCTTTTTATTCTGTCTCGAAAGTCATATGAATTGCGCAAAGTGTACTGATTGGTTGTTAAATGTTCAAGCATTGAAACGAGGAATTTTGCAATGGGGTAGGACGGTGTTTTATATGCGGCTAGAATTGGTCGTAGGGGGCACCGGTTTTGTGTACCTTTGGAAGCCCGTACATGACTCCAGGGGTACATGAGGGTCGTAAATAGTGAACTATGTCGTATCAGTCAGAATTGTATTCATTTTTTGGTGGTGGTTTTCTGAAGATGGGATTTGCATTCCGAAACGTTAAATTTTAATTTTGTCGACTTCTATTTAATATTAGACTTTTAGCCTTTGCGTATTTAACTACATTCATGCATTTGGATCAGTTTTGTAATTACTTTTCAAAACGGGCAATTAAATACTATAATTAATTACAATTCTGAGTATTTAATTACAATATATTTAAATTTTTTCTAACAGATTTTTAAATACATTTCCAATTCCTTGATATCTGTTTGCTTCTTAATCTTGGATTAAAACGCAGGACGTCTGGTACACGAGTAGTGCCTATTCTCACAGTTTCTGTCGATATATATATATACGATATATACACGAGCAGATTAAGGCAACAATCATCAATATGTTAACCATGTATCTTTGCTATATGTCTTTCTTCTACACAAGCCTCATGATATCTTGTATTACCACACTGAGATCAAACTTGTGGTTATGTGAACTTGTACGGTCAAAAAATGTGCTTGTGAACGCAATGTTAAACTACATGCCGATGGACATGTCGCAACTGGTTACAAACCACCGATACATGATCAAAGTGTAAATAGAAATGTGGTTATTGTTTCTGTATCATTTTACTCGAGCCACTGGTTCTCTACAAGCCCGCAAACAAGCCTTATGATTCAGTGACTGTCGTTTTGTTAATAAATCCCTGCATACCATGGTACCATACCGTCAAAAACAGTAGTACAAAAACGTTTGAACGAACCAGAGACTTGCGTTTGGAGAGTTCGCGCGGCCCGAGCACGTGGATTCGCAGTTGTGAGCTATGTAGGTGAGATTGGGTGCCGCCGTGCTGGAGGAAATCATACCTTTGTGCGTGTTCCATTCGAATCACTTGAGATGGCTTGCACTTCTGATTTCTCAAGTTCAGAAGAACAAACTGCAGGTCCTCTTTTAAATGGGAAACATTTCATAGTCGAAGAACAATCAGGATTGAAGTTGAAATGTGAATGTACACTCTGTGGCCAGACGCTTTCCGCTGATAGCAACGCCACAATTACCAATCTGTACACTCATTTGAAGGTAACAGCATCCATTGTAGCCTCGAGCTTCAAGTGTATTTCCAATAAAATGTGATGTTACTGGAATTGTGTAGGTGGGCACCATATAAAGCTTAAGTATCTTGTAGGAAAACATTTTTTAAAACGTTTGTGCAGTAGTATGACTGCTACAAGATTCGACCATAAAACTTAACTACTGTTAAACGCGCGCGTGTGTATATTTTCATGGATAAATTTGATCCTATTTATTGCATAACATAAATGTAGACATCGAAATAGGTGCTTTCTGGATATGTCTGCCGCTTTAGTCCACAGATATATTTATTTTTCAGTGCATAATGGACGCTCGAGATTAGTTCACTCATTTATTTGGAAGGAGTGGTCTTCTTGTTGCTCTTGCTAGGCCTAAGTTTTTACTATAACCCACCTGTGTAACTTCAACATTTTAACCCTTTTTATCCTGTAGACAGTGATTCAATGAAATGGAGTTTATAGGCCTATGTTATTGTTTCGAGACATGCTTCGTTTTAGAAATAGTTATGTTTTAAATTCAGCCTTTTATGGGTTACAAATGTTTGAAGTGCTTAGTTTGTGAGACAGTAGACTAGTATATATATATATATATATATATATATATATATATATATATAGATAAAACATGACATTTATGTGTGGAAAGTACTCCAATGCAGTTAAATCTTCATTTTTTATGACATTGTGACTGACTATTAACTTAAATCTGTATAGTTGTTACCAGCTAACCAAGTGCCTAACTTAATCTACAGTACAGTACAGTACAGTCAATCTAACTTAATGAAACCGTAACCTATCATAGCCTAGTCAATAACAACCTAATCTAGCCTGGTCTAAGATCATTTCCAATTTGCAACAGTCAGAATTTTACTCTCGTTAATGTAGATGTAAATAAAATTGCATTTTTTTTGCAAAATCGTCAGAAGTAATGATGATGAATTATTTTTCAACAGATACCTCTTGGCTTATTGTTGTATCTAATGGCCGTAGTATAATCACTTGTTACTACCTCAATACCTCCGTCATGGAACTTAATTGTAGGCCTATGTAATGGACCGTAGTTTGTATCAATCATTGTTAGCTACGTAATGTAGAAGTATAATGGACGGAAATTTAAACAGTTTGTTGGGAATGTCATGAACAACAGTTGATTAATTTTTATGTTTCGTCGTGTCTGTCTCATAGCACCGTAAATATATTTGCCGTAGCTGAAAAAGTTAAGTTATAAAATTTGCCGTGAAATTCACAAAAATTGTAAAGAAAGTCTGAACGACGAGATTTTTTTTAAGGAGACCGTCTTCGGGATGACCCTCAATAATGATGAAAATTCGTTTTTCATCACTGATCGGTAGCTATACATCAGACATACCCGGAGGAAAAATTTTAGGCAGCCAGTGTAACCCTAAAGGGGTAAAATAGTGGGATGGGGGAAGATTTTTTTGTGACACTTGAATTTTTACTTCAAAAACTTTCATTATTGGGCCAATCTTCATTAAACTTTGCAGACACATGTAAAACTGAAAAAAATGTGGGTTGTATTCAAGTACTTTTTTCGATTTTCCCCATAGAAAATGAGTTATTCAAAGAAAACCGAAGAACGGTTTTCTTTGAATGACTCGTTTTTATGGCAAAAGTTAGAACAATTATATTGGTCATAACCTCTTCTTATTTTATTTTACATATGTGTACCAAGTTTCATTCAAATCGGGGCATAAATAAAAGTTTCCCACTCGTATTTTTGAATTTGATAAATTCTCGCCAAGGGGTTCATATTTGATTATTCATCTTTGTTCCGATTTGAATAAAAAATTGGTACACATACGTAAAGTTGAGAAAGAAGAGCTTTTGACCTATATATTTTTTTCCATTTTTGCCATAGAAAACAAGTTCTTCAAAGAAAACGGATTTTTGCGGGAAACCCGTTTTCTTTGAATAACTCGTTTTCTATCGCGAAAATAAAAAAAAGTTCATGCGTGCAACCAACATTTTTTTTTGTTTTACATACCCGTTCCAAGTTTCATCCAAATCGGCAGATAAAATAATGTGTTTCTCATAGTCGTGTTCTCGAATTTCACCATAAAACGTTTTCAGCCGACGGGTTCAACTATGAGGTTTTATTTATGGGCTGATTTGAATAAAATTCTCTCAATATGTACATATATATCATGGGGCTTGACAAAAGGAAAAAGAATGTCAATACAACTGAAAGTCTGATAGCTAGGAATCTGACGTACGATGAATATTTTAGTAGCGTTTACGTTTCAATTGAACGCCACTCGGTGAATAATGCACCAAATATCATGATTTTTCATAGCAAAGGAAAATGAACGTAGAACACTTCTATGGATTCATTTAATTTGTTTTTTTAATTAAAAAAAAATGGTTTAAAATAAGTGACGGGAATTTATATATATACATTTTAATTTGTAAACTAAAAAGAAATTCAAAAATCTAAATCCATAAGGATTGTTGGCAGTCATCTATAGAATATCTGGTGGTGGCGTAGAAAAAAAAGAAAGAGGGTTAAAAGTTTTTGTTTTCAATGATTTTTACACTTTTTTTATATTAAATTTTCTTTTACATCATATACAACAAGTTTCAGTTCGTGAAACACAAGAATATAGATGAAAAAACCAAAATATACGATTTGGGGTCATCCCGCAGACAGTCCCCTTTAATCATTAGTCAGCCCGTTTGTCTGTCTGCTGACCATTCTGTCATTTTAGTATTGCGTTGCTGGGCGGAGGTCTGCGTTCTCGGTACGCAACTACTGTACTGTAGTTCTTTTCGGGTTCAACAGAGGCTGTATTTTGGAATGATGAGGACTGTGTAACAGTAATTAGGTACTATAATTTGTATCACGAACACACAACAGATTAATTGGGAATCTTTTCTCTTCAACTTTGGTAATAGTTGTATACAATTGATATCTGTTTCGAAGTAATAGCAATAATCTGCAGCATGATGCTTTTATAGCCAACTTTAGTCATCTCTCTGTACTTGATCTCAAACAGAGTATGCAATGAAAAACGTCTGTTTGGTTGGAATCAGTAGCTATCGATAGGTGTCAGTTCCAATAGTATTGTGCATTGTTTCTAGTGATACTGATAGCCTCAGGCATGAAGACGAGCTTAGTCATGAGATCCTATGAGTGATTGATTGTATCGTTGTCGCAACAAGCAGAGTGGGAAAATGAAGTCAGCTATGCATTTCCAGACTTACGATGCACTAATTAATGACAATAAATACGAGAGATTAGATAACTGTGACGCGTTTCTGTACTTTAACTCGTTAGATATAACTTGTGATTTTCAGAAGCGAGAGAAGCATTTCTTGGCTCTAATTAAATGGTACCAGTTGTTGATTCTTACATTCTGTGTGTATATTTCTCTCAGATTCTTTGCCATGCTCTTACGGGAGCTGATGTAGAACTTAGTTCTGCTTAATGCTACGTACTGTTTTTCCCGTTTGCGTTTTGCCATTGCTCTAATTGCTTTAAAAAATCACTACAAAATTGATCATTTTGCACCCAATTAAACCAAACCTGTATAACAATTAACTATTTTTGTAGAACTACTATAATAGTTGCGGTATGCAAAACGTTTAGGCGTGATCGAGAGGCATATGAACTAAAGTTTCGTCATACGTGCGTGTTAGGCCTGCAGCTCACAACGGTCAGGAGTTCTGAATTTCAGACCGAACAACTTAAACATTTTGCTTAACTGTTTAAGTAGTTTTGCAAAAGGTTTAACTATGATACAGGTTTGGTTTAAGCTTGTGCAAAATTTTTAAATTTGTTGTGACTGCTTAAAGCACTTAGAGCATTGGCAAAACGCAAACTGGAAAAACGGTAAATATGTTTTCTCTGTGCAAAGAAATAAGTCTGTGGTGTAATTCCATTGCCAGACACTGACAGGTTTACTGTTCTTCAATGCACCCAACGCGCGGAAGAAGTAGAATGATTTTCTAACGCGTGTCTGAATTACTGCAGGGCTTTTAATTATGCTACACGAGTATGTCGATTGATTTCTTCAGGATGAGTGCCCTATGAAAAATAATTAAACATCTCCTTTTCATATGGTGGTATTTCCTACCTGGCATTCATTCTCTCAGTATATTCTTACCAGAGAGCGAGTCCTTGTAGTTGGCCACGCCTTCTGAGTAGAAGGTAGTTGTTGAGTGTTGACTTGTTCCGAACGTCATAAATGAGTATTTGTTTCAGCCCGTTGCTTCGGTTTTCGGGTGTTAGCAACAAGCTGTTTACGCTGTATATGATGTAAATTCCATCTTACATAGCAGGATTGAACTTTTGACTGTTGCCTGAGTTATCAGTTCGATGTTAACGCCTGAAACAAAGCCAACGCAGTGAAAGTGAATGACTCATTAAATGTTAGTTTATATCTATTGACTGCATGAATGATGAACAATAATGATCTATTATTACTTAGTGTGATGAAGACTGAAAAAAGAATAAAATTTAACAATGTAATTACGAAAGTATTGAAATATATTTCAAGTAATTAGTATTTAGTATTTACACATTTTTCAAAAATGTATTAGTATTTACTATTTAGTAACTAAATACATTTTGATGATGTATTTAGTAATTAGTATTTAAAGACAACGATGTATTTACTGCCCATCACTGACTATACTGGAGTTTTAAATTCGAATTTCCACTAAACTATAGTATAGCTACACTATATACTCAAATGTAAGCTAGATATGTCCATGAGCAGCAGCAGGTGCTGGTCATTTACTGGAACAGGTGTTTCAGTTGAGTATTAATGATGGCAGTTCCGGACTTTCAGACACCTGCACATTCCTACCAAAGCTAGTTCGGCGTTCAAAGAACTCTCGTTAGTCATGAGCAGCAGCAGGTGCTGGTCATTTACTGGAAAAGGTGTTTCAGTTGAGTATTAATGATGGCAGCTCCGGACTTTCAGACACCTGTACTTTCCTACCTAAGCTAGTTCAACGTTCGAAGAACTCTCCATAATAATTATGCACCACTGCTCCGTTGTGAAAAGCTCTGGTCTCTGATATTTTTTATTCTATGCCTCGATACTGAGCACCTCTAATGCCTGTTTAGTAAAGTCTTTGCGATGTAGCGCTAAGGGCATTTAATGGGGGTTCTATAACACAAATAACCTATATATTAATACGCTTGTATCTACGTGTGTCAGTGTGTCACGCTCTTCACAAATAGATAGGCGTAAATTAGAGACTTGACTTCATTTCACCCGTATTACATCTACGCTTTCGTTTTTCTTTACAAAAATTTTACTCACTTTGCTGGTAGCGGATGGCATTCCTGATAGGGCTTGAGGCGCAGCCAAGATACGCCCAGGGTAAAGAAAACGAGTTGTGCTGAGCATCTCTGCTCTAAATTTATTTTTCGAAGAGAATATGCTGCTGGCACGGAGCTTCTAATGGGACCTCTTTGGCTGCTGGGAAAGCATTAGCCAGTACAGTGCGACGTCTGAGGAAATGCAATGTCATCTTAAGAACAAAAGAATACTTCCCAGCGAATAAAACAATTGACCCAATCTATTTTCGTTTATTGTATACTGCTTTGTATTGCATTAAACAAAGCAGGGAAATGATGGGTTGTTGATCGGCAGTAGTCACGGGTTCCGATATAGGGAGAAAAAATCGGGTACGCCGACAAAAAATTAGAACTTGTAACCTTTTGGCGGGCTGAATTATTTGTAAACTGTGGGAAAAGGTGCTTTAAAAAATGTGTGCAAATAAAAGGAGAACATTGCAAGAAGTACTGTCGTAGTTATATATTTTTATCAAGACACAAGTGCAAATTCTCTGCTGTGAAAACAAATGAGTGGGACATTTCATAAAGTGAGAGCATTAACAAATCGTCGAATTCTCACGGGTTACCCACGCTTCACGTTAGAGACGGAATGCGTAACAATATACAGGGTTAAGCGGCGGATGTTAGTTCAGACGGTGTGGATTAAGTTAGAGCGCTATCTCAAATTAAATAAGGTGAGTGAAAACATTCCCTAACCGTGTGTGTCACGCTCTTCATTAATAGATAGAAAGAATTTAGAGTGTCCCGAGGTACTCTTGGATACGACCCGGGAAGGGATCAAAAGAAGAACTAGTGAAGTTCATGTTTCAGCTTCTATGCGGCTCACAGGTCTAGGGTAGACGCTTCACGGCCAGACTTGGGACATTTTCAACCTTTGTATGCGTGATACTGGTCTGAGGGTATCATAATTAAAGAATAATTCTTTTGTTTGTAGAATTTCCACAGGTTCGTTCAGTATTAGATGGGGTCAAATTCGGATGATACGGACAGAGATTTCACTGAAGAACATTGCTTCTGTTCGGTTGAATTTCTAAGGGGTACCAGCTGCACCCACAGCAGCGTTATCAGAAAGGTAGGAAGTCTTGTTCCCATTTTTCGTTAGACTGAATTTGTCAGGATTAAGTGACTGGCGCTATTTATGTGCTAGGTTAGGTTAGAGGAGCTGTGTTAGGTTAGGTGCTTCATAGTAGCGTATTGTTTAGATTGCTATATCTTATAAAGTGGGAGCATTACCACCGGTCACGTTAGCTTATACGACTTAATTAAGCATGGATAGGCAAACATCGTTGATTGGGAATGACTTCGTCAGCGATAAGCGACGGACGTTTACTCAGACGGAAGGAGGGGGTTACGTTATAAGAGCAGCATTAGGTTAAACTGAGGTAAATTGCAATAGTGTAGCGTGGGTTGGTTCATTTTGGAAAGTATAGTCACTGTTCTACCGTAGAATTCCACGGGTCCCGCTAGTAATAATAATCTTTATTAAGCACTCATAGATCATATCAAATTGAAATGTTATATAGTACACAAGAGAATATATGTTTTTTTTTCGGTGGCAATCTTATTATATCCAACCAGTGACGGGCTGTATTTAAATGCATTAGTATTTAAATACGCATTTAATTACATATATGTATTTGAAAAATTATTTGAAATTACATTTCAAAACGTGTAATTAAATAATGTAGTTATTTACAATTCAGTGTATTTAAATTCAATATATTTAAATTTTTTTCAAACACATTTTAAATACATTTCAAATTCCTTGATATCTGTTTGCTTATGAATATTGGATTCAAACGCGGGACGTCTTGTTCACGAGTAGTGCCTATTCGCTCAGTTTCTGTCGATATACACGAGCAGATTAAGGCAACAATCATCAATATGTTAATCATGTATCTTTGCTATATGTCTTTCTTCTACACAAGCCTCATGATATCTTGTATTAGCACACTGAGATCAAACTTGTG
Organism: Parhyale hawaiensis; assembly: GCA_001587735.2. Taxonomy (NCBI): domain Eukaryota; kingdom Metazoa; phylum Arthropoda; class Malacostraca; order Amphipoda; family Hyalidae; genus Parhyale; species Parhyale hawaiensis. Next base: position 3,874,275 of record LQNS02007216.1, on the reverse strand, counting down.
GTTATCTGAACTTGTACGGTTAGAAAATGTGCTTGTGAACGCAATGTTAGACTACATGCCGATGGACATGTCGCAACTGGTAACAAACCACCGATACATGATCAAAGTGCAAGTAGAAAGGTGGTTATTTGTTTCTATATCATTTTGCTCGAGCCACTGCTTCTCTACAAACCTGCAAACAAGATTTATGATTCAGTGATTATCGTTTTGTCAATAAATCCCTGCATACCATGGTACCATACCGTCAAAAACTGCGGTGCAAACACGTGCGAACGAACCAAAGACTTGCGTTTGGAGAGTTCGCGCGGCCCGAGCACGTGGATTAGCAGTTGGTGAGCTGTGTACGTGAGATTGGGTGCCGCCGTGAAGGAGGAAATCATACCTTTGTGCGTGTTCCATTCGAATCACTTGAGATGGCTTGCACTTCTGATTTCTCAAGCTCAGACGGAGAAATTGCAGGTCCTCTTTTAGATAAAAATATTTCATAGTCAAAGAACAATCAGGATTGATGCTGAAATGTGAATGTACACTCTGGCCAGACGCTTTCCGCTGCTAGCAACGCCACAGTTACTAATATGTACACTCATTTGAAGGTGAGCAGTATCCGTTGTAACCTCAAGTGTTTTTTTTCAATAAAATGTGTTATTACTGGAATTTTGTATGCAAACATCATATAAAGCTCGGGTATCTTGTAGGAAAACACATTTTAAAACGTTTGTGTAGTGGATGACTTTTACAAGATTTGACCGTAAAACTAAACTACTATCAAACGCACGCGTGTGTATATTTTCATGAACAAATTTGATCCTATCTATTCAATAACATGTACTTTATGTAGTCATCGATATTGTGTACTTTCTGGATGTGATTACCGCTTTAGTCCACAGATATACTAATTTTTCAGTGCATGATGAACGCTCGAGATCAGTTCGACTCATTGATTTGATATGAGCGGTCTTCTTGTGGCTCTTGTGCAATTATACACAGGCTACGAATATACGTTTGCTAGACCTAAATTTTTTACTATAACATACCTGTGGAACTTGGACATTTTAAACCTTTCTATCCTATAGACAGTGATTCACTGAATTTGAGTTCATGGGCCTATGTTAATATTGCGAGAAATGCTTCGTTTTAGAAATAATAATGTTTTAAATTCATCTTTTTACGGGTAGCAAATGTTTGAAGTGCTTAGTTTGTGAGACAGTTAACTATTATATATATGTATACATACATATATATATATATATGCATATTCTGGTGTACGTTTACAGCAACTGATTTGTGAGACATGTTTCGTCAAAACGAAGATGACATAAATTTTTGCAAAACTGTAAAGAGTACTGTAAAAAGTACTCCAATGCAGTTAAATCTGCATTTTTTATATATTGTTACTGACTATAAAATTAAATCTGTATGGTTGTTACCAGCTAACCTAGGTACCTAACTTATTCTACTGTACTGGAGTTAACTTACTAAAACTGTAACCTATTCTAACCTAATGAATAACTACCTAATCTAGCCTGACCTAAGATCAATTCCAATCAGTAACAGTCACAATTTTATTTGCGTTAATGTAGATGTTAATAAAATTGTATATTTTGTAAAATCATCAGAAATAACGATGATGAATCATGTTTCAACAAATACCTCATAGCAAATTGTTGTACCTTCCGAACCTCCGTCATGGAACTTAAGTGTAGGCCTATGCAAAGTCCTGTAGTTTGTATCACTCTTTGTTAGCTTCTTAACCGAGAAGTATAATTAACTGAAATTTAAACAGTTTGTTGCGAATGTCACGAAAAACAAATGATTAATGTTTATCTTTCGTCTGTCTTATAGCACCGTAAATAAATTTGCCGTAACTGAAAAGTTAAGATGAACAATTTGCCGTAAAATTTACGAAAATGGCAAGGAATGTCTCAACGACCAGATTCACGTTTTTTCATAATTAGTCAGTCCCTTTGTCTGTCTGCTGACCATTCTTTCTTTTTAGTATTGCGTTGCTGGGCGGAGGTTTGCGTTCTTTTTGGGTTCAACAGAGGCTGTATTTTGGAATGATGAGGATTGTGCAACAGTAATCATGTACTATAATTTGTATCACGAACACACAAGAGATCAATTGGGAATCTATTCACTTCAACTTTGGTAATAGTTGTATACAATTGATATCTGTTTCGAAGTAATAGCAGTAGTATAACAAATCACGCACTCGAAAATTTGTCCTCAGCGAGCAATTTTTTATTTTACCTATAATCGAGCCTCTTCTATAAGGTTAAACACCTAATAAAATTAGACAGGAGTATTGAATTACATTTGCTTTCAAACATAATTGATGCTCGCTACGGCTCACAATTATTCTCGAGTGCTTGATTTGTTATACTACTCATAATAATACGTTTTCGCGGGTTCTATGCTGTACACGTTGAGCAAGTGAACATTAGATACTTCAGTCCCTCTTACAAAAAATTTCTATAGAAAACAAGATGTGTAAGAAAATATTTTTGCAGGGAGACTATTACAACGGCTTGCTAGCAGCGCAATGCCAGTCCACAGCTCAATACTCGACATTTATCGCTTTCCTCCATTTTTATAAGGTTAATTTCTTTTAATTGGTAGTCTCGATAAATAATAACGGTTGAAAGAACTCGCTTTTTCAAACTTTTATTCAGATCCATTATTGATTACATTATATTTTCGATAATTATTTGGTAGCTTCTGCAGTTTGAGCATATATAGAAATTTCTCTTGACCATATCGTAAATAAAGAAGGTATAACGAATGAATAATTTTTTGAATGTCAATTACCTGATGAATAGTGTTTTCTTTCATTTTTATTACTATATTTCCAGAGGACCTCTAGTTTTCTTAGGATTCCACTCTGCTTGTAATAGCTTCTATTGCACTTTTATTTAGTAATACATCCTGATCAATTTCATTAATATGCTCTCTAAACCTTT
>LQNS02007216.1:3839777-3851266 GCA_001587735.2 Parhyale hawaiensis | reverse complement strand
TTTGATACGGAGGTTCTCTAAGAATCTTTCTTGTGAATAATTCTTCTGGCTCCTGCTCGTGATGACAACAGGTTTTCGTCTAGCTTTGCTTTGGTTAATAGTGCAGGTAATTTGATGGTGATCAGCTATGGATGGAGCGATATCTTGGAAGAATTGCGTACACGTGCTATAATTTTAATTGTTCATTTTACTCCAACGGCGTTAGATTTTAATCGATAGACAATAAATATAGTTGTACCATTTTAGTATAGATTAGCCATTAGGAGTTCACCATATTCGTTTAAGAAAACTATAACTAATTGCGCAACTTTGCAACTACCACGAAATCACTAGCTAGCAACTCACAGGAAGGTATGAGGCCGGGTGGCACCTGTCGAGCGTCAGTCAACGCTTTTACTTTGTATGATTATGGGTTACGTTAACCCAAAACGTTACTATGAACATTAGAACGATTTTAATCAAATGGCTGTCTTTTACTGCTCTCAGAACGTGTTCTCCTGATATAAAACTAAGGTTCAGAACTCTTGAAAGACTGTAAAAAAAGAACATTTGTTATAATAAAACGCTTTGTGTATTTATTTATTTCGTGTCCGCTTAGAAGGAAATAGGCGAAAAATAAGTCAGCTTGCAGATTTTGTAATTCGGTTGCGTTTTCGTAGAGATCGATGAATAGCTTCCAGAAGATGGTGAAAATTGGATCCTTATCTCTTCATCTGAATGCACTTCTTACTTGAAGCACTTCTTAAAATCAGGAGAGAATGTATGCAGCTTCTGAAGTCCGATTTTATAAGTTTTTCTTTCTATCAGGTCACGACGCATAAATTCGGCAAATAATCAGGGGCACTCACAAAGTGATGATTTTCACGGCAGTAGACAATTATTTCTTCTAGCTGACTGTCTTTCTTTTTAAATTTGACGATGTAGCTTTCTCTTCCAGTATTTCATGGGCACTGGTGAATAGACAACTATTTCTTCTAGCGTACTGTTTTTCTCTGACAGTGCATATTTCGCTTCAGAGGCTGAAATTTGAGCACTTCAGTGAAGTAGAGAGTTAAGTATGGAAGACGGTATTATGGATACGGCGCACTAAAATTGCATACAAGCTGATTGCAGGTGCCATCAAATTTATTGCAGTGTTTTACTTACGATTTTACTTAGAAAGACGCAGGTTTAATTAAGAAAGAGGATAGGGAATGTAAAAGAAGAACGAGACTACTACAGTCTCAAAAACGAAGACGGGCCATCAATGGAGAGATGAATCTTCTACGCGGCACAGTGACATGAAAGACTTGAAGCAGGAAGGTTACAGAAGGAAATAAAAGTTACTAATAAGCGTTAGCGGAAAAATGTGGAAACGGCAAGTCAAAGAAGAGAGCAAACATATCGATTATTGCGTGAATTTTTTCTCGCACGAGTCAACTAGTATAAATAAACCTAAAAATAAAGTTACATATTTTCTTTGAGCAGCAACAGCACGTGCTGGACGCTTCCTGGAACAGGTGTTCCAGTTAATGATTAATTCTGACTGCTGCAGATTCCGTATAACTGCACTTTGATGCTAAAGCAAGGTTGGCCTACAAAGAACCATCTAGTTGCACCACTGAACTTTTATGAGTAGCCTTGGTCTATAATTTTTATGATTTGTAAGCCCCAATTCTGTGCATTTTTTATGCCTGTTCATAAATTCTTTCTATGATAATTTTATTATATCCAACTAATAAGAATCCCGAAATGTTCTCTACACAGCATAGGAATCACTACATAAGTAAAAATATAAATTATTGTTCACACTAACTACCATCTAGGTACAGTTGGCTCAGGTTAAGTAGCTTGAAATCTATTATCAGCAATAAAAATTTAAAAGATACTGAGAGCGATACCCCTATAGGCCTATCTACAATAAAACAAAGTTTTACGAACAACTTTCAGATGAGAAATTAAGGGAAGTCAGCTATTAGTGGCCATGCTATCAAGTGAAGTTTGGCGACGTCCATAATTTATTTCATAACCTATTCAGTAAGGTGAAGCGGTCTTCAATTTTTTCATATTTTTTTTCACAGATTTTGTGGAAAATATCAAAATTTGCTAAAAAAAATATACGTTGCAACTATTTTGCTCTGAGATCATGCCTTTTATAGTATTCAGGACCTGTAAATGGAGATAACATTTAAATTTTGGGATAATCTGTGCCATGCACCAACAGTGAGAAGGGCACATAATAATCATTCATGCTTATTTCGCATATGAAGAAGTTCTCGATACTGAATTACCTTTCGATGGAGTAAGTAGCAAAAATAAAATAAAATGCACAAGAAATAAAGTAAAAATTAATGAAGTAATAAAATGGAAACAAAGAAAATGAGATAAAATATGATATAAGAAATAACATACAAAAGAAAAGTAATTAAGAATAAATATATAAGAAATGAAATTAAAGTAAAATAAAAAATTAAAACTGAAAGTGAACCAAAACGAAATAAAAATAATCCAAGCAACACAAAAATTAAAATACCGTACAATCAATGCAGAAATTAAAATTATATAGAGCAAAATAAAAAGATCAAAATTAAATAAAGCAAATTATAGTTAATAACGTAGAACTGATTACAATATACACAGTAAAATAATATAAGACATAATATAAAGGGAGCCTTTTCCCAAAAACTAAAAACTCTGAAAAATTCAATTTTACCAGTACGTACAGTAGTTTGCCTAATCAGTACTGGCAAACACGGAGTCCTGCAGATAAAACCGTACAAGTATGGATCCCATACTTATAAGATGCAAAATTCGAGGAAAAAATCGCTCAGGATGTAGAATGTTTTACAGTTTAGCCATGAATGCAAATTTAATTCATGATGACCTCCTTCAGCACCGATAGCGATAGCAGCTCCTACACGCTTCCGAAATTTGTGACTCAGTGCCAATAAATTTTTTTTTCAATGACCTCACGACCCTTTTGATAACGTTTTGAGGACTGTAAGGCAGCCCACCCACTGATGCGATGCGATTGGTGCGACGCCCCAGAAATCGCACGCTGCATTTGCAACACAGTGGGAACAGTATTGCATTGATTAGCTCACCGCCCACTGAGGCGATGCGACTCCTGCTTTCATTCGGCCTCATGCGACTGTCGTACCCAAATGTTTCACGTTGCATTTTTTTGTGCGACGAGATGACGGTCACTAGCTTCCGTGCAGTTTGTTATAACGTCCTTTCATATGGATCAATTCAACAATAATTAATAGGGAAATATTTACGAGAATAGAAATAATTGTTTCTCCTGAAAGATATGCATGCTCACCCGACAGTTTGAGGTTTAAAATCTTGCTTTCAATATGGTATAGCGTTGCTTTTCTCACATGCAAGTGATAACTCGTGTGAAATATGGATCACAATACACACACACACAAAAAAAAAAAAAAAAAAACATCCCAAAACTTTCAAAACCCCGAATAAACTAAATAGACATTAAAGAGTCATTCAAAATACCAATTGAGATGATTAATATTATTTCTATACAATGTTACGGGAAATGAAACCTAAAATTATTGCGCTGCTTGGCATCCATATACTCGCAAGCACTGAGCTGGACCAACGACCTTGAATTGGACTTATTAACGGTTGTTTGGTAATTGTAGCTACGGTATAGCACGTACGCGCTCCATGTTGACAGCGGTCGCTGGAATTTGAAACCATCATAAATTTCCACCTATGCAGCTCATCTGCAATTGAGTGCTGCAAAGCAGGTATCAAGTTGTTGCCAAATGTAAGATGTTTATTTAATTTTCGTGCGATATGAAGTGCTTCAGTTGGCGGCACCTATTGGAAGCGTCGCATGCGACGTGATGAGCTGTGTTACCGTGCGATGTCTCGTCTATCGCATTGCCTCAGTGGGCGAGCAGCCTAACAGTTGTCGGGATTAGCACATGCTTTGGTTTCAATTTGCAACCAGAACCTACAGAGTGAGCCCTGTAGGTTACTTTAGCCTTTAGCTAGGCCATCGGAAAGTCTGTCTCTCATGCTAACTTTGCTGCCTCACACTTCTACTGATCTTTCTTCTATTTTTTCTTCTTTTCTGACTTGCTGTTCCCATGCCCGTGGGTCCTTTGTGGGTAACCCCAGCGCTCATGGGCTCCACGAGTCCACCATCATACTATGTGTCCCTTCTTTTTTTTCCTCTGTGGTGTCGCCTTTGTTGTGAAAACGGAAACTTAAATTTCTCAATAGACAGACTCTATCTCAACAGAAGAGAGGGGGGCCGTGGCTTCATCAGCGTCAAAGACTGCGTCGAAGCGGAAAAACGCGCTCTCTCTCAGCACTTCAGAGAGAGCGACGACCAGTAGGCCCGCTGCTTGGTCGAGGCGAAGTTGCTGAAAGATACCGAAACGGCTGACCAATGCAAACAGCGACGACGCCTCGACCGAAATAACAAGTGGAAGAGCATGAAGATGTCCGGCCAGTACCTCGAGGCTGTTCAGGACAAAATAGTCCCCGACTCATGGAACTGGCTCCTGAGGGGTGAGCTGAAACGGTAAACGGAAGGCACTATCCTGGCTTCTCTGGATCCTCCTGCGGATCCATAACTTCCCGGTTAGTGAGAGGTGGTACGAGCACGAACCCGCGCCCGTGGTTGAAAACGAACCCGTGCAGATCTACTGGGACAAGAGGATGGAAACCGATCGTGTACTCCACGCCAACCGACCGGACATCGTCGTCAAAGACAAACAGGAGAAGTCAGCCAAACTGATCGACGTCTCAATCCCCTTCGACTCCAGAATCATCGACAAGGAAGCGGTGAAGAAGGAAAAGTACCGGGACCTTGCCATCGAACTACAGAGACTGTGGCAGATGACGGTTGACGTCGTTCCAGTGGTCATCGGAGCTCTGGGAGCCATATCCAAGAATCTCAAGACTGCCCTCCGAGAGCTCGAGTGAGGCCATCTTCATCCAGGAACCCTCCAGAAGAGCGCTCTACTCGGAACAGCGCACATCATTCGCAAAGTGCTCTGAGCCTTAAGTCGCGGAAGGTGACCCGGTGCCAGACTGTAGAGCCCCAGCATCGCTCAACCGATCCTCTTATTGGGTCGTGAAATCCCCTCGATAATAATAATAATAGTACTAAGTATGAACACGCGCCCGTGGTTGAAAACGAAACCTTGCAGATCTACTGGGACAAAAGGATGAAACCGGATCGAGTACTTGACGCCAACAGACCGGACATCGTCGTCGGCCAAACTAATCGACATTTCAATCCCCGTCGACTCCAGAATCATCGACAAGGAAGCGGAGAAGAAGGAAAAGTACCGTGACCTTACCATCGAACTCCAGAGACTGTGGCAGATGAAGGTGGACGTCGTTCCAGTGGTCATCAGAGCTCAATGTCCAAGAATCTCAAGAATGCCATGTGAGAGCTGAAGTGCGGCCATCTCCACTCAGGAACCCTCCAGAAAAGCGCTCTGCTTGGAACAGCGCACATCATTCGCAAAATGCTCTGAGCCGTAGAACGCGGGATGTGACCTGGCGCCAGAGTGTAGAGCTGAACATCGCTCAACCGATCCAATTTGGGTCGTGAAATCCCCTCCATAATAATAATAATAATAATAATAATAATACCGATCGCCAGTGGGATAACTAGCAAACCCTGTCTCAACCACCGGCCCATCAATCCATCGGGGTGAATGAGTCGGACACAGAGGGGGGGGGTGCTTAAGGGACGAGCCTGATGACATCGGAGGCCAACGACAACCTGCCAAAAGGCTCTCGACTAATCCAGTCAACCTCCTGTAGGTCACCGACTGGTCATGGTGAATCTCAGTTTATCCAGGCGTACGAGCTAACAGTTGGAGGGTCGGAAAGGACCATCAAAACCGAAGGTAGCCAACGAGTAGACCAACGGCTGATTCAGGCGGAAGAGTCAACTCGTTAAATGCGTTCGACAGCTTGGGGTAGATGGAACTCCTATGCCCTGGAAGGCAGTCCATCTTCACAGACGCTAAGGAGCCTGAGGGTTACCAGGCAACCATGAAAATGAGTCATAATGGAGAAACCTCTTCTAACGGCATGAAGGGTACCTCTGTTAGACTGGGTACCTCGCTCGTCCGGTCTCCTGTGGGTGAGGCAGAGGCCGTTCGTGAACCCGGTACTCACCCGTAGGAATCGGTTAGCCAGGATTCTGATGCTATTGTGAATGCTACTGGAGAGGGGAGTGTGAGGGAGCAGGCTCCCTTTTCTCCGGCGGGGGCGGAGGAGGCACTGTCCCGACGCAACGCCGTGCGCACCACAAGTGGTCCAGGGAAGACCGAGTTGTGCTGTGGTAGTGCTTCGTCGCCAGCAAGCGCGAGGGCCAGGCTATCTCAAGCGCCTCAAGCAGCTGTGGAACGAGAGATGAATCTCGGGCAATTTCCCACAGGCTTCTCTTAGTGGCAAAATACGGCAAATCTGCAGCAAAAACATCCTCAGCGAAGAGGAACGGCTTCAAATCGCTGCGCGGATGGAAGATCAAGTTGCCTCTCCATCTGCTGACGAATCTGCACGCCAGGTTCCAACCCGACTTGTGACCCTGCCTAGATCCCCACCTGTGGATTGTGGAACCTGTTAGGCGGCACTCCATCCCGTCGGAGGAAACCCCCGACTTAGGCGCTGTCCCGTCTGAGATCGACTCTGCCGACCCCAACCGGTTGCCCTCATGTGGGCAACCGGCCCATGATATGAGCCTGAGCGACTCGATGGACGAAGAGACAGAACTTGACCTATCCGCAGCAGCGGAGTGACTTGCTTACTTACTCCGGAACTCCAGCGTAGAAACGACACCAAAAGGTCATCCTAGCCTACGACATCTACCAAAACCGAAGATCCGAGCAGTTGCTTTTCGCCTCAACTCAGTGATTGGTAAAATCCACACCAACAACATCACTGAGACAAACGCCCTCATCAAAGCTGGAGCAGACCTCGCAGTGAGGATCCTTGAGGTACTACCCCGACCGCAACGGACCTAGCGGAAAAAGGACCCTCCTTGGAAGCACCGCCTAGAGAAGAACATTGCTGAGATCAGAAAACATCTCAGCTGGATCTCCGAATGGAGCAGAAGAAGTCTCAACGACAAGTAAAAAAAGACGATGCTCGAATCGAGGTACCAGTGCCTCGAATTCAGCCTAACCAACTTAAAAGATACCATAAAGAATCGGCTATCTAGTAAAAGGAGCAAATTTATACGCTTTGAGGCCAGAGTAGCTGGCTTCCATCAGAACCAGCTATTCAACACCAACCAGAAACGCCTCTATCAAACCCTTAGAGGGCAAGAGACGAGCTCTGACTCACCCAACGCAGAGGAGAGCATCCGATTCTGGAGTGACATCTGAATCAAAGAGGTACGGCACAACAATACCGCAGAATGATTCCACGACGTCAAGGAGAAGAACGTCGCACCAGATCCCGACCTTACAATCACCAGTCTACAGCAAAAAAAGCAACAGAGCAAGACTGGAACTGGAAAGCACCAGGACCAGATATGGTGCAAGGCTAATGGATCAAAACTTTCACATCGCTGCGCTCCAGAATTGCTGCACAGCTCAACCACTGCCTGCAACGCGGAACCGTACCCACCTGGATGACCACAGGGAAGACGGTCCTCATCCAGAAAGACAAGGCAAAGGGCACGGAGGTCAGCAATTACCACCCAATCACGCGCCTTCCCCTTATGTGGAAGGTGCTGACGGGCATAATCTACGAGAGGGTCTACCAACACCTAGACTCAAAGGAGCTCCTACCCGACAAATAAAAAGGATGCCGCAGAAACACTAGGGGAACGAAGGAACATTTGCTCGTCGACAAGCTCCTCACGAAAGATGCCAGGAGCAAAAAGAAAAATATAAGCATGGCTTGGGTTGATTACAAAAAGCCTTCGATATGGTTTTTCACTCCTGGATCCTGGAATGCCTGGAAACTTACGGCATCGCCGGCAACATCCGCAATCTGATCACGACGACCATGCCCAACTGGAAGACCCAGCTCACAAGCGCCAATAAACACATCAGCGAGGTGAACATCAAGAGGGGCATCTTCCAGGGCGACTCCCTATCTCCACTGCTATTTTTCCTGACCATGATCCCCCTCTCCGAGGCCCTGAACAAGGCCGGGCAGGGCTACAACTACAGCCGTACCATGAAGCTCAACCACCTGCTTTATATGAACGATCTCAAGCTCTTCGCCAAATCAAACGACCAAGTAGAGCAGCCCCTTAATATAGTCCATCAGTACTCTGAAGATATTAAAATGCAGTTCGGCATCGAAAGGGGAAAGGTCACTGCGTCCGAAGGAATCACCATCGAAGAAGGTACCATCAAGGATATCGAGGAGACGGGTTACAAGTACCTGGGTGTCATGGAGTATAACACCATTCTCCACAGAACGATAAAAGATTCCATTCGGAAGGAGTACCTCATCCGACTCCGGCTCATCGTGAAATCACACATCAATGGGGACAACACCATCAAGGCCATTAAAACCTGCGTCGTACCCGTAGTCCGTTACTCTGCTGGTATTATTACCTGGACGAAAAAGGACTGCACCGACGTGGACATCAAGACTCGAAAGCTCAAGAACATCTATCGAGCTCTGCACCCACGATAGTGCGTAGACAGACTTTATTTCAACAGAAGAGAGGGGAGCCGTGGCCTCATCAGAATCGAGGACTGCGTCGAAGCGGAAAAACGCGCTCTCTCCCAACACTTTAGAGAGAGCGAGAACCCGTGGGCACGCTGCCTGAAAGAGACCGAAACGGCTGACCAGTTCAAACAGCGACGACGCCTCGATCGAACTAACAAATGGAAGATCATGAAGATTTCCGGCCAGTACCTCGAAGCTGTTCAGGACAAAATCGTACCAGGCTCTTAGAACTGGCTTCTGAGGGGTGAGCTGAAACGGGAAATAGAAGGCACCATCCTGGCAGCTCAAGGGTAAGCCCTCCGAACCAGGTACATCCAAAACAAGATCGACAAGAGAAACGTCCCTAGTACCTGTAGAATTTTCAGGAGCTCGGATGAAACCAACAACCACTTGATAAGCGAATGCGGAGTGCTGGCGCAAAAGGAGTACAAGCGCAGGCACGATAAAGTTGCCCTACGCCTTCACTGGACCCTCCTGCGGATCCATAACTTCTCGGTTAGTGAGAGGTGGTACGAGAACGAACCCCCGCCCATGGTTGAAAACGAAGCCGTACAGATCTACTGGGACAAGAAGATGCAAACCGATCGAGTACTTCACGAAAACCGACCGGACTTCGTGGTAAAAGACAAACAGGAGAAGTCGGCCAAACTGATCGACATTTCAATGCCCTTCGATTCCGGAATCATCGACAAGGAAACGAAGAAGAAGGGATAGTACCGTGACCTTGCCATTGAACTCCAGAGATTGCGGCAGATGAAGGTGGACGTCGTTCCAGTGGTCATCGGAGCTCTGGGGGCAATGTCCAAGAATCTCAAGACTGCTTTCCGAAAGCTGAGGTGCGGTCATCTCCACCAGGAACCCTCCAGAAGAGCGTTCTGCTTGGAACAGCGCACTTTTCGTTACCCGAATAGCTTAATTAGCTACCTATGGGCAAGAAACGTGGTCCTGCCCAAAGTACCGATTTACCATCTTATTTTAATCCTTGTCATGTTCTCTCTGCCTCGTTCTAAAAAAAAACACATATTATTAATCTCACATGTTTGATCTGAAGTGTTTAAGGGCCAAGAGTATTTCTTCCAAAACGGATTCAGCTATAATTATTCAACAGTTTTTCTCGCCGTATGGGCAGAAGCAGAGACGTTATGAAAAATAAAATGTTATTTGTAGCTTTGATTTTCATCCACGAAATGTATTCCATTTCCAAGACGTTGCAATAGGATTCGGTTCTCCCTATTTCGTCTTTGGCAATGAAAAGAGTAAAGATACTGCGCTGACTTGAAGTGACGCTCGAGGAAATAATGCTAGCTGCTCTCTTTCTAGTATTACCGGATGAAACTCTTTTAGAAGAGGCAATTCGGCTATCGTTACGTCTGTTAAGAGTCCAGTCCACAGTAAAAATGTTTTTCCCAGAGAAGAACTTGATGATTTTCCCGTTAGTTAGCTACCAGCTCAAATCTTTCTTGCATATAATTAGTTAGATGATACTTTCGACCTTGGACAATAGAGGATACCAAGAAGGTCTTTCATTGCCTGTTGAATAATTGTGGGGATGCTAGCAGGTCTTTTTCTTCGCCAATGTTGACCTTGGGATTTTTGGATGGATTCATGTTTCTCTGTAGACCAGCCAAGAAACGGATTCGCGAATTTTGTCTTTTCTTTTTCTTTCAGTAGCTCTGCAATTTTGACCAGGTTTAGCAAAACCCTCATAGGTATCGTAATCTGCCTGCCTAAGATACTGGAGGGATTTGCAATCCAGGCTGGACTGTGGCCCGCACGACGAGTTCACAGTCTGCATAACGTCTGTCTCATTTCATATATGTGTCTTAAAACCGCCAAAATTATCTCATTATAGATACTGTCAGAACTCTTCCGCGATTTGTATTCAGCTTTACTCGTATCACTGTTCCAGAGAAGCCAATCAGTCTTTTACTCCCACTTATGTCTGCTCTTCTATTACAGGTCGCTGGACCTGCGATGCAAGTCAGGGCGATGGATTACAATGATCGGGTGAGTCAAAGTTATGATTCATAATTCTGGTGTCTTTTTCTTAAGTTCACTCACCGAATAAAACCATCAATTCTGGTGTTGACTTTCGTCAGCTATCAAACTGCAGTAAAAATGTAATTAAGATAAATTTCAGGTATTTCAAATTGGCATTTAATTTCACAAAGCATTTATTAGTTTTCCCGACGTTTCTAAAAACACATTTCACTTCATTACTGATTTTAAAGAACAATTCTGGAGTAAAAGTAGGTGCATGCTATATAAAAGACAACGTTTCGGCCATCTACAACTGGGGCCATCATCAGGTATGTATCTGGTGTGAAATAAAAGGAAGCACAATAAGTAAGGTACATGATTACATTCTTTGGTAAGTTTAAGGTACGTAAGCTACAGCTAAGACTAAAGCGTGAGGGAGCGCTGTTGCTGCTGGCATGATCGGTGTGTGACTGGTGGAACGGGCCGGTGGTCGATGCCTAAGTAGTCCAGGTGGGTGTGGCCGCGCTAGACGAACAGATTCAGGTAGCTAGAAAATTCATTCTACTTGACGTTGATGATCGGTGCATATTTCCTTATTTCCAGTGATTTTGCTATTTTTATTGATGTTCTGTCCGAATTTGCTTGAATTATACTAAATGCTGGGAGGAATGAGTCCAATGGGGGTGGTTCCGTTTGGTGATCATCTCTGAAGTTCTTGAAGATGCTGCTTGAAGAATACCGGTGCTGCTTTGCTCTCCGTTCCAGCGCGCAGGTCGTGTGCCCAATGTATGTAGCATTACAGCTATCATGTGTACATGTGAACTTGTAGACCACGCCCACGC
>LQNS02007216.1:3823627-3838212 GCA_001587735.2 Parhyale hawaiensis | reverse complement strand
CTTACCAAAGAATGTAATCATGTACCTTACTTATTGTGCTTCCTTTTATTTCAGACCAGATACATACCTGATGATGGCCCCAGTTGTAGATGGCCGAAACGTTGTATTTTATATAGCATGAACCTACTTTTACTCCAGAATTGTTCTTTTTAAAATCAGTAATGAAGAAAAATGTGTTTATAGAAACGTGGAGAAAACTATTAAATGCTTTGTGAAATTAAGATAAATGAGTGTCAGGAGGCTGAGTGTACTGAAACAACATTTTGACCCCGTGTTTCTTTGGTTACATGCTTGGACCTATTATTCCATTCACGATATTCTCATTACATTATATCGTTCTAGTCGGTACCATTCTATGTTTTCGTTCCTGTATAACGCACTTCAATTAAATGTATTGCATAGTAGATGAAGATAAAAATAGTCGCGGAATTTTTTCTGTGAACCTAGCAAAACTCGCCCCAGGCATATCCAAGTTACTTGACTGATGGGCAAATGGGCTCTATAGTAATAAAATGAATTTCTTCAATTAGAGATTGCAATAAGTCGTAAGTCCTTTTGTTGATAAAAGAGCGCTCAGAACCTTCTGGAGCAATCTAATATAAAACGCACTGTAATTAATTAAGCCCTGTAGTAGCTGCCACATGCGCAGGTTCTTTTGCTACAAATTCAAGGTGACATGAACTGGCGCAGCAGGACAGAGTTAAGCTAAACTCATTCGGTTTAACCTAACCGACATTTCAGACTTGAGTATTGGTTTTTGCCCTCAGGATTGAGTTGAAGGAGTTAGTTACAACACAATTACGTCTGAGGAAATAAAGAACTTCTTACAGTTTACGGAACAGGCGTGAATTATTTGACACATAAACAGCAAATAATATTGACGAAATCAAAAGTACTGCAGCGTGGGACTTGGCAACTTAGGCCAACGAGCTCAGCTTATAACTTGCCATCGACTGATGACTGCTGTGGAGAAACTCAGGAGAGTTTGGAAGCTGGGGAAATGTAAATATGTTATGCAACTAATGTTTTTGTAAAGAGATTTTACATGATTTACCGACTATCTTTGTGTGGTGTTGTACTCATCGAAGGAAGGGATGGCACCAACTGTTATTTATATTCTAATTAGTAATATCAACATTTTTTGAAGAATCTATGAAGCTGAAATATGTGGAGAATAGATGAATGAAGACCAATTTCTTGTAAATAGTTTGAATTAAAATTTGTTTTATAAGAATATCAATATATGAAGCTAAATATGATAATTATTTCGAATGAACACAAGCATTCGAACAGTCTACATATCATAGTCCTATCGATTGTGTAAAAAGGCAGGGAGCACAGCCAGTAAATAGAATCTGTCATGGGAGCAGATATCAAATTGCTATATAAGAAACCGAGAACAAATTTTGTCGGCTTGCCCTGGCTAGCTATTATCACCGGTCTTCTACTTTATTTCCAGTATTGTCAGCATGGTGGCAGAAACGTTTAGTTACGTCCCAGAGGTTAGAACGCTGTGCTACTTATAAACTTTTTTAAAGTATATATGAAAAAATAATGGAGGCAGCACTTCTGAACATTATGAAGTAGTTATTGTCTTTCAAAGACAAGAATTAAAATTTACCTTGATACCACCATTGATGGAAAATATTTAAATACAAAATAATGAAATACGTAGTTAGAATATATTTGATCGTTTAGAAATGTATTAACAAATAGTGTTGGAAATGAGTAATTCAATACCGTACTGTAGTCGACTGCACGGCTGTAGTCGACCACAGATCGTCAAGAGAGCTATGGCGCTAGAGATTGAAGGCTCCAATATGAGACGATACGCGCCCCGACAATACCCTATCTGATTTGGGTTTATACCCCGCAATAGCATCTGGACACCGACTGCAGACTTAGCGAGCGTAGTAGAAGAACTTGCCTGCTGGCAACAGTCTCAGATCTTCGTACTCCGAGTCTGACATCAACTTTGAAGCATCTGTTATTGCGCGATGTTTGGTTCATGAGATATGGTTATGGTCTCTATGTCGGTCTCTTGAAGGTAAAGGTAACCTGATCGCACAGGCCAACTGGAAAATCCACAAGAATTTGTTCGTACTTCAGATAACGTATATGCACATTGGCTCCCAAGGAGTGCACAGCTGCATGTTCGCCACTAGTTCGTCCCAGAGCTAAAAAGCCGGACTGACAGCTATTATGCTTTAGAGTTATAAGGAAATAAATTATGTAAAGCCCGACTGAAATGAAGTCTTATCTATTTATCTATCGTTTTCTTATGTTAGCTCCAATCATTTCGTTAAGCGAGAGAACAATTTTCAATGGTCATAATCTATTCAGGAAGCTGGAGCAGGTTAATTCAGATCTCTAGTGAAGTGATAGCAGGTGCTAAAGTGGAAGCTCTCGCCTCTGAATTACGGTGTTTCCCTTTCTGAAGTATTACTTGCGGCGTAGTCAGGATGTGTGTCACAAATTGCGCAATTGTTTCATTACTCACTCCATAACCACTATAAATATCACAGACTTACTTTTTTTGTCTTTAAAATAAAAAATTGAAATGTATTTATTCAGAGTGTTTAATAACATTTCATAGTTTTAGTATTTACTAGTTAAATACATTTAAAAAAGTGCAAATAGTATTTATATGTATTTGCACGATGTATTCAAAAATTTAAAAAGTTTTAATTAACATATTTATTGTTCACCACTGGATACCATTTCATCAGCTCACTATAATGATCACCCGCGAACAAAGTGAGAGAGGTGATAATGGGTTCGTTGAAGATTTAAGCATATATACTAGACGACCCGTGACCCGTTGGGTCGTCATCGTGATCGTCTTTGCTTTCGCAAAAAAGCAGGTGTTATTAAGCTGGGCATAGACCACCCGCTATTCGGCCGTGCTCTCCTGCCCGTCAAAGAGCTGCCCGTACGATTCACTATCAACAGATTCTTTGCTTCTCTAACGAATATTTAACACCCAGGCTGTAAGTAACGTCAATTTACACGTTACGTATTTCAGTTGTATTGTCCATGGAACCGATGAATTGATCATTCCCGTTCTTGAGCACGAGCTCAGTTTAACTACCGTATCACTGTTACAATCGAATTAATGAGCTAGCCCATGGAAAGAATGAGGTTGTGCAGTAGTTCCTCGAATTTCCTCCCGTCTTAAAGCGAAGAAGCTGTGTCAAACAAGACTCAATCAAATAAACGTGACACAAATAAACAAGCAAGGTTCACAGAGTTTTAGTTAGACGTCCCGTGACCCCTTGGGTCGTCATCAAGATTGTCTTTGATACCGAAAATGCAGGCGTTATTCAGCTGGTCATAGACCACGCGCCATTCGGCCGTCCACTCCTGCCTGTACTGGTCGGCATCAACAGTTTCTTTGCTTCTCTAACGAATATTCAACGCGCAGTCTGTAAGCAAATACAATTTATAAGTTACGTATTCCAGTTGCATTTTCCAGAGAAACTTTGAAATTATCGTGCCCGTTCTTGCAACCGAGGGGTTGGTTCCACGTGCGTATCACAGATACAATCGAATTAAAGAACTAATCCATGTAAGTATTGGGAGATGTGCCCTATAATCCCTCGCATTTCATCCCTTCTAAAAGTAAAGAAACTGTGTGCAAGCAAAAGACAAGTAAATAAATAAGTAAGCAAGCAAGCAAGCAAGCAAGCAAGCACGGTTCACGGAGTTTTAGTATAATAAAGATAGATGGATGAATTTTTATATATGCAGTATATGTATATATATAAATTTATCTGTCCACCCAATAAGTGGTCGAAGGAGCTGAACAATGTTCATAATTTTTCGCAGGGAGTCTGTTGGGTTGCTCTCGATGTGACCCATGACAACAAACTGGGAATAGCTGGCCTTAAAAAATGATGTCGATGAAATTTGTTCTCCACCCAAAAAAAGGGAGGAGTTGAGCTATTTCCATGAGTTTTTGCAGGGTGTCTGATGGGCTGTCCTCAATGTCACTCATGCAAAAAAGAACTACAAATAGGATTAGCTGGCCGCAAAAAATGACGGCAATAAAATTTGTTTTCCACCTAAAACAAGTAGCACATGTTGAGCTATCTTCATGAGTTTTTACAGAGAGTCTGGTGGGCTGTCCTCGATATGACCCATGCCAGAAAACGAGGATTAGCTGGCCATAAAAAATGACGGCGATGAAACTTGCTCCCACTGTGGATGATGGTCTTACGCCACGAGGCGTTCTAGTTCTAATATAGTGGTAGTGTAGGTTACAACATAAGCGTGACCAATTATACGTTGCTTCGCAATTAATGTTTCTATAAGAATAGGGTATTATCTCTCAAAGGTAAAGTCAACTTCTGTCGAGTAGAGATAAGCGACCTCAACGGGACTGGGTCGCTTATCTTTACCTGGTCAGTATTGGGGTCACCCAACTCTACCTGAGCGACCACATGCTGTGTAAGGTTAGGTTAGCGTAGGTCAACACTACAACTGCAGTAGAAAGTGATTGGGCTCAGCACAAGTATAGTATAAACAACAAACGTGGCTGCAAGAAATAAATTTGCTCTCCAATCTACAAGAATTTCCAGGGCGGGAAAGACATGCATTTGATACTTTTAGCCAGAAGACCACTTGGTCAATTTTCCGAAGTGCACAGCAATCACATTTAGTATTTTTGTTGAAATATTAAGACGTTTCGTCGCAAATGCGTAGTTTTCGAGATATTTGACTTTGGAGGATCCATTATTTTTCTATGAGAGAGAAAAAGATCCGCCATTGCGGCTAGCGCGATATCGTTTTACAGTTTTTTTATGTATACATTTTTCTTGTAGGATATAAGCAAAACCAGTTCTTGCTTGCATAACCTTAATGAGTATGAGCCACGTTGTAGCCGAAAAACTATTACGAGGCCTCGTTCTAGAAATGCAACACGACCGTCAGGGCAGAACTCTCAGAAAAACAATGAACATTCTAAAATAAAATATCTCGAGAACTAAGCATTTAAGACAAAATGTTAATGCTTGAAGAGTCCTAGATTGCACTTTATTCTCCCTACACATGTCAAAAAAAGATTAATCATTACGTATAAAGTCATCAATACCGGTAAAATGGTGTATCCCAAATAAAGCACCCATAACTATTGCTCAACTAGTTGAAGACTGAAGCGTGTTCCAATAATACATCAGTCTGCAGCGGTGCATGTTCCAATAACAAGTTACGTGCAACGAAACAGTGTTGTGCATGAACAGAACTTCAAAGTTTCCGACGAAATCGTTATTCTTAAAAAAAAGTCTTTTAATGCCCTACTTTGATTAAATGTGTCAACAAAAATGCTAGATGTGATTAATGTGCACTTTTGAAATTTCACCAACCACTTTATACACATAGTTTGTTTCATTCTGAAGTAATAACGTAGTTCATATACTGTATATATTTTTCCTCTAGCGACTACTGCAATGTGCAAGTGCAACCGTCAGTCAGAAAAAACTGGGCATCAGATGAAGTTGCACTTGCAAAACTATCAGGCAATAGTGTAGCAGGTTTCGGAGGGCAGTACATAGTTTAAAAAACTTCACTGTTGGAAGAGATTTACAAGATCGATGAAAATTCGAAACTTCTCTTTTCTGCTAACTCCTTGCTTCGTTCATACATCAATGTTTGTGTCTTTGCATCTTCGTTTTCCACTGTAAAGTCCAACCCGATTTTAGAGACTATTATGCAGTATTTGAATTGTTAATCGTGATTTAAATTTGGGCTTAATTTATGTGCCAGAAAGCGAAATCATACAGAGACAAAATTACAATAATAACAATATAAAAAATAAAATGTGTTGTGAGGAAGGGAAAAAGACATCGCGGTAGATATTGTAAATACGCCATCTAGAGTTAGAACGCTGAAGCTAAACATATCCTGCATTTATTATGCATCAGTCATATGAGAAATATCCCATGATATAACAATAAACCCGACCGCCGGCGGGATAACAGGCAAACCCTGTCTCAATCACCAGCCCGTGAATCCATCGGGGGCGTGTGAGTCGGACACATGGGGGGGGGACAAGGGTGTTTAAGGTGACCCTGTTGCTAGGAAATGCGCAGCAAAAGCCGGATGAGCCCTAGAACAACGAAGACCAACGGCAACCTGCCGAAAGACTGGTGGCTATATTCCAGTCAACCTCCTGCAGGTCACCCTCTGGTCATGCTGAATCTGAGCTTAACCAGGCGGACGAACTAACATTTGGATTTTCAAGCCCCCCTGATGGGATAAAACGACCACCAAAGTCGAAGGTAGCCAACGAGAAGACCAACGGCTGATTCAGGCGGAAGAGTCAACTCATTGAATGTTTTCGACAGCTTGGGGTAGATGGAACTCCTAAGCCCTGAAAGGCAGTCCATCTTCGCACAGACGCTGAGGTGCCCCGCAGCCCGAGGGTAAACAGGCAACGATGGAAATGAGTCACAATTGAGATACCCTTTCTAACGGCGTTAATGGGACCTCACTGAGACTGGGTCCTTCGCTCGTCCGGTCTCCTGCGGGTGAGGCAGGGGCCGTACGTGAACGCGGTACTCACCCGTCGGAATTGGCTAGTCAAGATTCCGACGCTAGTGTGAATGCTACTGGAGAGGGGAGTGTGAGGGACCAGGCTTCTTTTTCTACGCCGGGGGCGGAGGAGGCTACTGTCCCAACGCAACGCCGCACGCACCAAAAGTTGTCTAAGGAAGACCGAGTTGTACAGTGGGAGTGCTTCGTCACCAGCAAGCACGAGGAGCCCTGCGATCTCAAGCTCCTCTAGCAGCTGTGGGACGAGAGAGGTATCCCAGGCAATTTCTCGCAGTCTTCTCTCAGTGGCGCAATTCGGCAAATCTACAGTAAGAACCTCTTCAGCGAAGAGGATCGGCTCAAATTGCTTCGCGGATGGAGGCTCAAGCTGCCTCTCCATCTGCTGACGAATCTGCTCGACAGGTTTTAACCTGACCCGTGACCTCGCCTAGGTCCCCACCTATGGAGCCTGCTAGACGGCCATCCATTCAATCGTAGGGAACCCCGAACCAAGGTGCTGTCCCGTCTGAGATCGACTCTGACGACCCCAACCGGTCGCTCTCACTTGGGCCTCGGCACTTACCGGAACACGAGATGAGCCTGGGCGACTCAGGGGACAAAGCTGCCTATCCCGACTTATCTGACCAGCAGCGGAGTGAATTACTGGAGCTACGGGACTTATTCCGGAACTCCAGTATAGTAGCCACGCCGGAAGGTCATATCAGCCTACGATATCTACCTTGATAACTTGATGATACTTCGGACGAAGCCCAGGCGGCGTTATGCACGCAACCCATCTTGCGCAAAGGTGATGCTGCACTCCATGACCAGCGGGATGGCTAACAGCGAGTTATCCTCACAGTTCACGTAGCCGCTTACAACAGGTTTATCTGGTACTTTTAGTAAGTATGCGACCAGCAAGTTTTTAAATTTCGCAGTCTCTGTATCGGTGACATTTCGGATGAGACGTGGCATTATGTTGAATAATCTTGCCCCCCGAACCGCAAAACTATTAGAATAGTTTGTGGCCATTGCGTCACCACCAGTTTTGATCGGAATTTGCACGTCACTAGTGCGACCAATACGATCAGAGTGTCTGGCCTAGATTCCATCCCATGACGTTGACTGTAATGCCTTCTAGAATCTTCCAGACATATATGATCGTAAAGAGCTTGCATCTCCTTTGAATGGAGTGCATTTGAAGTTGAGCAAGTCTTTCGTGGTACTGTAGTTTAAATCTTACATGCCCGGATTTTGGCAGTAAACAATTGCTGGATAGCCCCAAGGCGCTCTAAGTCTTTCTGTTTGCTTCGAATGTGGAGCTTGGTGGAGCTTTGTATGTGGCGCTGTGTGGGGGCACCTGCCTGACCAGGGATGGGAGGGTGGGAGGGGGGCTCGGGTCGTTGAACCTTCCGTTTCGGCGCCATAGTTCTTAACGATCCTTGGTCGGCTGTAGCTGTACTTATTCCTCTGGGACCAGTTGGCCTATATCTGCAGCAAAAACCATCGTGTGTGGGTTTCCCAGTGGAGGGTATAGTCAAAGTTGACTTTTTCCTTAACCCCCTAAGGACCACTGGGCCTCACAAGTCCCGTTTGTCAAAAATTAGGTTTCTAAGTAAAGAGGAGATCAGTGATTTTTGGACCTATGAGCGCCGCGACTTTGAGACGGTAGTCGGAGGACTACAGTTCAAGACTATCTCCAAAAATCTGAGAGAAACGGAAAGTTGGTCCTTAAAGGGTTAAAGTACAAATATGCTGCTGTCACCCAACAACGTGACTTGGGAATCACTATTGCCAACAAACTACAACACAGTCTGCAAGTCGACAAGAGTGTGAAAATGGCAAGCAGAGTGCTTGGCTTCATCACCAGAAATTTTGAATACAAGTCCAAGGACATCATTATTCCCTCGTACAAGGCGTTAGTGCGGCCACACTTAGAATTTGCTGTCCAATTCTGGTCGCCTCATCTGTGTAAAGATATCGATAACAGGGAAATATCCAACGCAGAGCAACGAAATTGATACCTCATTTGCGAAATAAGCCGTATGAATGTCGCCTAAAAGAACTGGGACTGATCTCTCTTGAGCAAAGGCGACTCAGAGGCAACTAATAGAAACATTCAAGCATTTGAACGCCTTCAATGACGTACTTACAACGGGACTTTTTGAAAGGGACCTCAATGATCGCATGCGAAACAACGGTCAAAAACTCAAGCATAAAGCTCGAAGAACGACCTTAAGTCAACAGTTCTTTCCATATTTCATATTAAGCATTTGGAATAGACTCCTCTCCAACGTTGTTGGTGCGGAGTCAGTCAACGCATATAAAAATCGTCCTCACATACATTGGGAGAGACATCCTCCCCAGCTAATAACTCCTCCTCCGGGAGTTGCAAGCTCTTAACGGAAAAAGCTTCTTAGGCCACCTTAATCCGTCTTTTTCTCTCTCCCGCTCCAACTACACTGCTTGACATCTCTGAGCTCAGCATATCGGCATCTCTTGATCGTGCTTGCGTGCATTCATGATCGTCTTTTTGCCTGGGATTCTTCCCTTTTTTTTCTCTCTTTTCGTCTTCTTCTTCTTTTCTCCAGTCCTATATATCTTACTAACATAATGGTAATAGCTCATAGAGGGCCGGGGCGTAGGTTCCGGTGTCTCTTTGGGAATGGGCCCATTGGTTCGTCTACTGCCGCATATCTAATCTAATCTGAAAAAAATATTTCACCACGCTACCGACTCTCCAGGGTAAATTAAGGTTTTATCATTGGCTGTCCAACGAGTTAGAACTTTATATGCATAAATACACAATACCTGTTGTGCCGTTATTTTTCTGAAATTTATACATATATTCGTTGTTTCCCCGACAGTTCCGGCAGCCATCGGAGCTCAAGAGTCACCTCTTCGACGAGTGCATTGCAGCCGCGAACACAGTGGAGGGAAGCGTCTACTCAGTTGCTGTGGGAGGTGACGTCAGCTACAACCGCTTTGCTCCTGTTGAAGTTCAGCCCTTTGATTGGACTGCGATTCCAGACCAGAGCTTCTTCAGCTGTGCTAAAAAGGCTTACGAAGACGGTAAGCATTGATGTTGAGCAGAAAAGGATTTCACGTTTATTTACTGACAATAAGAAACGTTATCATGGTTGTTTTACCAATTAGTCCGCATCTCGTAGCAGTTTTCTAATCATTAGTGTAGCGAGGGTGGCTTTACTGATCTTCACGGTAAAAAACACCGGCGCACACTTATATACAAGCACAAATCTAATACTAAGAATGACCGTCGTGTGTTTATAAATACTAGCTGGACCCGTGAAACTTTCACGGCGTTGCAAGGCCTTGCACAGACCCGTGAAACGTTCATATTTTAGCTTGGTAACATCACACTTAATTCTTCAACACAGACTCGTTGTGTGATATACCTAGTCGATCCTCTTGGTTGATATTAATATCCATAATTCCCTGCAGTGGAGTAGCCAGGGGGGATCGTGGGGGACACTCTCCCTCCCTAAAAAGTTGCAATTTTACAAACAAATAACATGGGACAATGGTCAATTTTAGGTTTAGAACAATTAGTATGGAGTACTAAACCCTTTATTTTCAATAACTTTAGCACAGCGACGATTACACGACATAACAAGTTTCTTACAAAACTCTGGAGTTTTTTTTCCATTCCTCTTCAATTTTAGTCCACATATCCTTTGCAGCTGATGATTGTCGTTCTCTTACATTGTCACCTATACTTTTCCATAAATTTTCAATGGGATTAAGGGGGTCGTTTAATTTCTTTTTATTTTTGAAACGATTTCTCTGAAATTTGAGCATGAGATGTAGAATAAAAAAATAAAAACATTTTGTTCGTGTAACTTTTTCAGTTTAGGCCTTAGTTTTTTCAGAAAATGAGATTTTTTAAAATTTTTTTTTCATAAATTTTAAAACGAATGTTAGTCGATGAACAAACAAACTGAAAAAAAGACAGTTTTGGAATCCTTGAAAGATTCCCTACAAAACTATGAAGGTTTTTTATCAATTTCCTTATCGTTTTCTATTGACATGAGACTTTGGGTGGGTTACCGAAGAATTCATAAAATATGTAAATTTTCTTGATATTTCATATAGTAAAAAAAACTAAAAGGAAATTGAAAAAATCTCTTCATAGTTTTGTAGGGAATCTTTCAAGGATTCCAAAACTGTCTTTGTTTTTAGTGTAGCTAAAAAACTCAAACTTGACCTACGTTCATTTTTATTCTGAAAAATCAAATTTTTCAGGGCGGCAAATTTTATGTTTTTGTGGATGAATTTTGTAAAAACATGCGCTGTTTGCAGTGGAATTGCACTTGACATGTTTAATCTATAGCTAGTACATTTCCACTTACAAATACCTTACATTCGTCATTCACTAATTAAAATATGAAATACCTATGTATTAGATGAATAAATAATGAAAAAGTCAATTTTTGACCCCTTCCAGATGCCCCCTTCCCCTCCCCCTTTTTGGGGTTCGTGTGCTGCTAGCCCCCCAAAATTTGGGACGTAATAGCCCTTGGTATACAGATCATTTTGCACCAAAAATGATTAAGTCAATTTTTGACCCCCTCCGGACTCCTTCTGGACCCCCTTTGCCCCCCCTCCCCTTTCGGGGGGTTCTAGTGCTGCTAGCCCACTGAGAATTTGGGACGTTATAGCCCCATACCTGTGGACACTTTTTGAGCATAAAACAAAAAATTGAAAATTTCACCAATTTTGACCATTTTCCGTTAAAAGACCCCTTTAAGGTCCGGGTTTTGGGCAGGCCACTTCATGACTTCGATATTCTCCTCCGCAAAATATTCCTTCACTTTCTTTGCAGTATGGCACGGCATTGTCCTGCATAAAAATTGCTGGCTGGTTTGGTGATGATCGTAGAGATGAGATAACATATTGCTGCACAAGATTGAGATACACATTAGCATTGACAGCTTCTTTATTGGCCACCAACGGTCCAACTCCTTCAGATGAAAACATGCCCCACACCATTACGCGACCTCCCCCATGCTTTGCAGATGTTTTGACACATTTCGGGTTCAGCCTGTTGCACGTCTAACATACCGTCTGCCATCAGATCCCACCAAATTAAATTTACTTTCGTCGCTGAAATGCACTCTTTCCGAATCTTCATCTCTCCAAACGATGTGCCTTTCCACATATTCAAGTCTTGCTTTCTGATTCTTCTTCTGATAAGTGGTTTAGTGGCAGGACTGCGTGCCTTTAACCGACATGCATTGAGACGACGAGAAACTGTATAGCGAGACATTCCTATGTTGTTATTGACCTTCAGCTTTCTGGAAATTCCCGCTGCAGTTTCGAAAGGATGATTCTGGGCATACTGTTTCATAATCCTATCAATTCGTACGGTGGTTTTTTGAAAGCAGCCTGCAGATTCCGGTGATTCCAGCTGTTTCTTTTAATCATAGAGCTTCAAAGCACGAGAAACAACGCTCTTGGATCGGTTTACCTCTCTTGATATGGCTGAAATAGTCATTCCTGAGGACCTGAGTTTAACAATTTCTTACTGTAGCTCAGGAGTAACTTTCACGTGAGGTGCCATGTTTCTAGAATGGTGTAATCGTAAGAGTGGCAGTTCTAGAAGTCATGTACGTGAAATTGAATGTTGCCAGATGACCGGGGTAAATGTGAGAATGTTTTAGAGACGAGTGTTCTCTTATTTTGCACTGTTCAATTTTTGTTGTTTGTTAGGTTAGGCGATCCAGGACTGGTTCTGCTAGCGTTCCTAGGTATCTTTACAGCATCAATGTGTTTTTTATAGTGTTTTTATGGTGTTTTGATGTTATTAGCTGAACCAATCCTTGCCTTGAACCTAACCAGATGGGAAAATCTTATTAAGACGTTAGCAGAACCAGTCCTCGCCTATTACCTAACCTTACACGTAAATATTCATTGGACGCAGGATTACTCTTAATTGGGAGAAAATTACATCTTACGGCCTAATTTACGTCTAAACCCTTCATTAGTTATCTATATATTTATATATGGACTACACAATACCGTAACTCCTCACTGAAATCGGGCTTTCGCAAGAGGGCCAGGAGGCCGATTTACGTAGGCGTTGATACAAGAGTTCTAACAACGACAGACCTCAAACAAAGATTAACTTCTTTGTCTTGTCACGAAGAATGGGTTGCAGAGCAGGGAATCTAAGTTCACATTTGAATATCTTCTGACGGTGATAATTATCATGCCTTCGGATATCAAGTATAGTTGAAAGTTCATCATTATTTCGTGGAATATTAGAATTTCAAAGAAAAATGCACATAAATGCTACATGTTAAGCACTGTAGTATCACATACAATTTAATTTTTCCAATGACAGATTTGAACTCATAACCCAAGAAATTGATCGGTAGAGCTCATCCCCATTGCTGCAAGAGAAGGAAGTTAAGAAAACCCGGTAATGCTGAAAAACTCAATTAAAACCGCACCACATCAGTAGCCATGAACTAAAAATGTATAATTAACCGTGATATAAAGATACCAGAACAGAAGTTAAAGGGTATATGACAATAAAAGAAAATTTTGGAGCTGATACAACCCTTTAATCACTGCATAGTTACCTACATTACATGACTTAATGATTAGCTTAAATTAGATAGGCGGCAGTAGACGAACCAATAGGCCCATTCCCAAAGAGACACCGGAACATACGCCCCGGCACTCTTTGAACTATCGCCATGATGTTAGTAGGATATAGAGGACAGGAGAAAAGAGAGAGAGAAAAAAAAAGGTGTGTGAAGAGCCCATGCCCAAGAGACTATCTTGAATGCACGCAAACACGATCAAGAGCCGCTGACATGCGGAGCTTAGGGACATCAAACTGTGTAGTTGGAGCGGGAGAGATAAGGAAACGGATTAAGGTGGCCTCGGAAGCTTTAGCCGTTAAGAGTTTGCGACTCCTGGAGGAGAAGTTCTTAATTGCGGAGGATGTCTCTCCCAATATATGTCAAGACGATTTTTAAACTCGTTTACTGACTCCGCCCTAACAACATCGGCTGGGAGTCTATTCCAAATGCTGACTATGAAATACGGAAAGAACTGCTGATTTAAGGTCGTTATTCGAGCTTTATGCTTGAGTTTTTGACAGTTGTTTCGCAAGCGATCATTGAGGCCTCTTTCAAAGAGCCCCGTTGTAGGTACGTCGTTGAAGCCATTCAAATGCTTGAATGTTTCTATTAGTTGTTCCCTGAGACGTCTTTGCTCGAGGGAGATTAGACCCAGTTCTTTTAGGCGACATTCATACGACTTATTTCGCAGCTGAGGTATCAATTTCGTTGCTCTGCGTTAGAGTCTTTCCATTTTATCGATATCTTTACACAGATGTGGCGACCAGAATTGAACAGCAAATTCTAAGTGTGGCCGCACTAACGCTTTGTACAAGGGAATGATGATGTCTTTGGACTCGTTTTCAAAATTTCTGGTGATGAATCCCAATACTCTGCTTGCCATTTTCACACTCTTGTCAACTTGCTGGCTGTGTTGTAGTTTGTTTGTAATAGTGATACCTAAGTAACGTTGTTGGGTGACAGCAGCCAATACCGTCAGCTTCATTTGCAGTGGGGGAGAAGGGTTCAGCAGCCCTACTTGCATTACTGAACATTTAGATCAAATTAAATAGGCGGCAATAGACGAACCAAGAGGCCCATTCCCAAAGAGACGTCCAGACCAACACCCCGGCCTCTTTGAGCTACTGCCATATGTCGACTTTGTCGACATTAAAGCTCTTCTGCCACGTTCTGCTCCATTCCATGAGGTGGTCAAGGTCTTGTTGGAGCTCGGCTCTTTTCGTGGCAGGATGGCATAGTTTAATATTATCTGCAAATTTACTGATTTTACTACAGATGTTAAGATCGAGATCAATGATGTAAATTGAGAACAGAAGTGGGCCAAGAACGCTACCTTGGGGAACCCCTGATCTAACTTGCGTCCAGGCACTCGTCTCTCCTTCAAGTTTTACTCGCTGCTGCCGACCCGTAAGCCATGCCCAGGTCCATCGTAAATAGTCTCCC
>LQNS02007216.1:3781934-3793152 GCA_001587735.2 Parhyale hawaiensis | reverse complement strand
ATGACCAAAGTGTCCTGGTCGAAACGTTGTGATGAATTTTAATACAGTGTTTTATGCGGTTACAAAGTTTTATTCCCGCATTGTGCTAAGGAAGTTGACATGTGACTGTCTTACAAGTTTTAGGAGGGTGGAAAGAATTTTAAAATTGAATTGTAAAATAAATGCTGATATACAGTTTTTAACTTTTGGAGTTATTATGGTAACAAACATAAAATCAAACACAGAGGCAAAACTGAAACACACTAACAGATCATCACAAATATTCAGTCATTTACTCCTCGCAATATACCAAACAACTCACGTAATTTTATAAAAAATCTACCCCAAACTTTCTGAATTACGATGCTAAGAAAAAGAAGGAAAGAAATGAATATTGAAATGGCTGAATGGTTTTCACTAAAAGTTAAAAATTCGTAACAAGTCTAACAATCCCTGTAAATTTTACAAAAATTTCTTCAAAGCTTTTTGAGTTAGGTATTTATTTGATAATCAAACAGATCGGTGGGAAACTAAACAAAACTGCAGCACTTTGCGAGCACATACCTCCGCTAAGCAAGGCAACGGTAATTATAAAATTCCCATTGGTTCTGAATTTTAATTCCATTTGTATTAACGCCAAAGTCTAACCAATTGTGACGATTAACTGTAAGAGCAGCTTTTGTAATTTCCTTATATATCTGTTCATAATTTTTGTGTTAAACTGTTAACAAATATTCTGATAAGCATTAGGCACAAAAAAAAAAAAAAGATTATACTCTCTATTCCAAAATTCAATCAATATTATGTTTTTTCAATACTTTTTATAACTCGTACTAATTTCAAACAGATCCGTTTCTAACTTAGAGTTACTTTGCTAGCAAGCGCAAAGTTCAACTCAGAGACAAACAAACAAAAGAACAAACAGATTATTACAAAGATTTGGCTATTGTTGCTAAGAAAAAAAGACAGACAAACAAACAAACGGATCAATCTTTACCAAAAGTTAATCTATTCCTCCTAATATGCCTAATCATCCTTGCAAATTTTGTAAAAAATTTCAATGCCTTAACTCGAAAAGTTATGGGCGGAATTTTATTAAAATTACATGAGTTGTTCGGTATATCACGAAGAGTAAATGGCTAAATTTTTGTGATGATATGTTTGTTTGTCGTTGTGTTTGATTTCATACTTGTTAGCGCAATAACTCATGAAGTTTTCAGTAGATCTTTATGAAATTTTCAGTTGTTAGTTATGTTAAATGATTAATTTTTGATGCAGATTGGTTGGTTCGTTTGAATGTTTGACTTATGTATGCCATAATGCTTGTTTGTGGTCGAACTCAAAAAGTTACTAACGGATCTTCAAAAGAAAACTTCCAGAAACTATTAATACTATCAAAAGGCACAAATGATTAGATTTTGGAGTTGATTCAGAGAAACTAATGAATTCAGAGTGAATTTGAATATTTCCTTACCGTTACCTTACATGGCGGAGGTATGAGCTCTCAGAGTGCTCCAGTTAAAAGTTTCTCTTCCTCAATTGTTGTAAAGCTAAGGTGCACTTCCATGGCTCATTTTGTTTGAATAAACTAACCTAACAAATTCTGTCTAAACTGACACCCTTCATTAATCCTGACTAACCCCGTCATTACAACAATTACCCAGTCTCCGTAATACAAATTGTCTAACCTAACGCACGAGGTCAATCCCCCCACACGATATTTATTCTAAGATACATAGTTCAGCCTAACGCATCTAATCTAATTTGACTGTCAACAAAAATTATGGGATTTCAGACTTTGATCCATCACATTTTTTTTTTCACTCTTCTCCTACTACTTGATCTGTCCAAAGCATTTGATAGTGTTCACCATGGCATACTGCTAGATAAAATTACATCCATGAATAATTGTCCTAATTGGTTTGCTAGCTATCTACAGGACAGGTCACATGCTGTCATGCTCAATAAAACTCAGTCGCCTTATATCGTGAACAGCTTTGGTGTCCCACAAGGATCGATCTTAGGACCAATTTTGTTTTCAATATTCGTGAATGATATCCCCTTGGAACAGCATAACTGCACCTTCTCTATGTATGCTGATGATGTCCAAATTGCAATTCCATTTAAACCAAAAGATGAAAAAGAAATCAGTGAATATGCAGAAGATCTCCTGAACCAGCTAAAAACATGGTACGATGCAAATGGGCTAAAATTGAATACGGATAAAGCCCAGTGCATTTTATTTGGCACTCAGCAACTCTACAAGCAGCTGCAACCTATCTCTATTTCCTTCAACACCTCAATCATTACGGCTCGCGATGTTGTCAAATCGCTTGGAGTGTGGATGGATAGACATCTAACGTTTGACGATCACATTCAAAAGTTATGCAATACCGTAAACGGCACGCTAATATTTCTACATAAAATTAAACATCTATTGGATCAAAAATCTCGTCCCCTTTTTATCCACTCGCTTGTTTTCTCTTACTTCAACTACTGTAGTCTGATCTGGGGTAAAGCCTCTGATTTTATGATATCAGATGTAGAAAAAGCGCAGAATTTTGCAGCAAAAGTGGTTCTCAGTGGAAAATTCACCAAACGCGATCATGCCAGCCCACTGTTAGAAAAGCTCCTATGGCCACGAATTAGCACGAAATTAGAGCTAGATGAAGCCCAGTATGTTTTCTTTTCGCTGCATGGCGCTCCTAGAAATGCCGAGGTTGTGCAGTTTACTCGAAACAGTGAAATCAGTGGACGATCTCTTCGGCGAGAGCATCTCCAAGTATAGCTGCATACCAGTTAGAGTTGAAGTTGTACATGTATAAACGTGCATTAATTGCACAGACTGGTTCAAGCTCATGCTCTATAGCATCGTCCTGTAGTTTAGAACTTTTCATCATTCTGAGCAGCAGGCCCAACCAGCACGTATAAAATACTATTTTTTGTATCAGAAATTAATCATCAACAAACAAAGCTGGCATCCAGGGCATAATATGTCAACAGTCGATTTTGGTCGTGAAAGGTGTTTCTTACGGTTCACTATGGTAGATCATAGTTGTGCAGCTAAAACCTTTATGGTTGTTATTGGGTATGTAAGGTAAGGAATTATGGTTGGCAATATGGTCAAAGGTTGTGACATATCTCTGCCATGATGCACCCCATAAATGGTTGAATATGGAGGATATGTCGATAATAAACAACCAAGATCTCGACCATAGTCATAGTTGTTCTACTATAATCACAACCATTATTTCCGACAGGGCGTTGCCTTGTATGGCGCAGGTATGCGCTCCTAGAGTGCTCTCTAGTTGGTATTGTAAACATATTCTCTAACAGTTAATTGCACGGGAAGTTCAAGCAAATTGGATAAGCATGCTAATATAGAATTTCTGGACCTGGGATCTGACGGAGACGAGGAAAACTTTCCGGTAACACTCCTATCAACAGACACTTCCCAGTGATACTACAGAAACAGTGCATAAATCTCCGTAATAACGTAGAATGCAATATTACTTCTGTGAACAATGTAAAATACAGGCTCTTTCAGCAAAACGACGGACACTTTAGGCGGCTTTTCGAAACGGAGAAAACTACAGATACCTTTCTAGTTCCTACCCGTTGAAACGCTGTTTTTTTTACAGTGTGCAGTTACGACCACCTCCTGGAGTCAAAAATTTCCAACGGACAAAAGAACCTTAATCTAATATTTTAATGTCGCCAAAAAGAATTAGGATGGTGCGTTCTACTGTAGAATAACAGTGTATTTCTCACTTTCCTGACAAAGTTGGCTAGAGAAGCACTGTTTGGGAGACTGTTAAACTCGAATAGTGCCAAAACACGAATAGTGTCGGTAAGAATGCAAAGAGAAGTCAGGAAAAGTTTTACTGGTAAGTCACTCATTAAAATGAAAGCACTTATCACTGAAGTGAGATACAATGCTAAGCGTATTCAAGAATGTTTCGAAGTAAGACCATGCTGGATGAGAAACAACACTCCTCTGGATGGCCACAATTGCACTCTCTAAAGTCTCATTTGCTTATGTTTCAGATTTCTGCCTGTTTACTAGCGAGATTCTGGAGGTGGGAGAGTCCAAGTTGTGCCAAGTCTGTACAGCAGACGGAATGACTCCTACGGGTGAGACTTCGCTGAGCCTATTTTATAGCAATTCTAGTAGATAATTTAATTTATTTTCTCTTCAAGTAGAATACTTTTATAGATTTTTACAACCCGATGCAGTGATAGACCACAGATGCTGATAGCAATGACACTGCCGGTAGGCCCTATCGTCTCTCGCGACGATTTTGCGTTCACGTAAGCTTTCCTCCTCGCGCCACCACTAAAATAAACCATAAACCTTCACCATAGCTTTTGACAACTGTGGTGAACTACAACTGCGCACTTCTTTGGTCCCAGTAGAGGTGCGGTCAAGTTAACTCTAACCTTACCTCTATGTTCAGACGAGCCATATAAATAATTTGGAAAGATCAGCACTAACTCCTCCAGCCTTCATTTCGGACGGATTACCCGCGAAAATGATCAGTGAGCGGCCCGTTAGTAATTGACCAGGTAATAATAACGTAATTCTACGTCATGTAATAAGGGTACAGAGACTGTTCACTTTTGCAGAGCATTTCATTGTAACATAAGTTTGATTAATTTTAACTTCAGGTAAATACGCAACGACTCTAAAATATGTTTTCTTCAGGTCTGGTTCACATCATCGACTGCCCGTCTGGTATCATTAGAGCATATCAGTGTTTCGCAAGTGGCTGAACCAATTACTGATGTTGTGGGTGCTTTAACTTCATTCATTCATTCATGTTGCCTTATTTTGCTAGATGGGGGGTTTGTTCTAGTCTATTCCTATTGGAAAAATCCTTCGTAGAAAAGTAGCATAGGCTTGTACCGTTACGATGCACACGAGTGACAGGCTGATAAAAAACAAATGAAGGAACACCACCAAGCTTGCCGCAAAATTGTAATGCAGTCGATCACACAGAACGTGCGTATACGAAAATTACTGGAAGTTGACTATGTAGGGCGAGTTGCATTGTATGTTCAGTAAGTTGCATTGTATGCTTTTCCTAGCTATATTGGCCATAACTAGGGTAATAATCTGATTTCTTTACATCATAACCAAGAATTAGTTCTCGTATTTTAGATTCTTTTTACCTTTTTCGAAATGTGATACGAGTTGTATAGCCTATAAACACAATAAAATACACTGAATAAGCACATACTACGATCATTGAGGCAGAAGACGGTAGAAAGACTGTCTAAGAATCTGAATCCTCTTAGTTGTCCAAAAAGTGAGCGTACCAGTATCGGTCGATGTAGGAATACTAGAAGAATTTAAAATACTGTAGTGCAAAAACTGGTTATAAAATGTCCTTCAGGACTTCTGCTCTCAAGGAGGTGGATAGGTCTAGAATCAGTACTATATAATAATTCACGTCGTGTTTTTATTTATTTATTTGTTTATTTATTTATAACTATATTTATATCTTTCCTATCACGCTCTATGGGAATAAGATAGGAGAAAATTCAGATTTCAAACGGAGACAAAAAAGTTGGGTATCTTGCAATCTTTTTCTTCAGTATTAGATAGGGGAAAAATAGAACTCAGTCTGCCTGCCCCTTTTTGGCAAAAAGAAAAGTTGGGTAGCTTGGAATCTTTTTCTTTGGTGTTAGATACAAGAAAAATGAGGCTTCGGACCGACGGATTGACGGACAGACAGCTCTCTTATTACAGTATAGATGGTGAAGTGTAAATTTTTTGCCGTCATTTAGCGCTCAGTGATACGAGGTCATTAAGGCGAGTTTTGTAAAATTGCTTGGGACTTACTCGTACTTCTCTGAAACGCAAGGAAAATCATAGACAGACACGAAATATCTTGCAAGAACTAGTGAGTTGTCGGATCGGGTCGAAAGTAATGACTTAGCAAGGTGCTCTCTACAGACTAGAAACTCTTCACGGTAAAGTATTGCAAGTAAGTTCATAGGTTCATAAATAAGTTCATAACTGTCTGTCATGTCCAGGGATGTCAGAATGTCTATCGAACGAAAAAATAAAATAAATAAGAAAGACACTCGTTGGTGATAGTCCGGCGAGAGTGTTTTTCACAGACAAACTTCCTTTTGTTTTTGCTTCATAAGGAGTAACAATCAAGACTGCGAGGGATGAGAGAACTTATCATAGCGCATGTAGTAAAAAGTTTGAACCAGCATCAAATTATGTTCAATGACGGGCCGAATGGGACAAACTATCCGAAAAGTTTCTGCGCAATGCAACTGAATCAGTACCTGATAGACTTTTGACTCTTATAAGGAGGTGAGTTAATTGAAAATTTTGAAGTAACAATACTGAAGCTGTAACCCACAAAAACTATTTTAAATAGATTACTCCGTTATTTCGTTTCACCTTTTTTTAACGGGAAATTTCGATCACATTTTGCTATGAAAACTATACGTGCATTTAGGGCTCTTAGAAATGATCCGCAAAAGGTTTGTGAAAGTTATCACAACCAATTCGCGCTACCTATGACAATTCTATTTTTGTGTCTCTGGTCATGGTGTTTACATTCTATATACAAACAAAGTGATTTAAAGAATGACGGAACACTTGTACCACAGAAGTGCAATACCAAAACGAAAATCAGGCTAATGCCTATTGGAAATTATGTTGAGTATAGATAACGACTAAAATTGGCACTGATCCTTCCTTTGAAATTACTTTTATTAATTATTTTTCCACAGGAACGCAATCAAAGCGTAATTACGTATTCTAACAATTTTTCCACTCATGTTCATACCTTAATATATTAAGAGTGTTTAATTATGTCATTTTCAAGTAACTATCATCATCCCGACGTTGCACCAAGCCATGACTCATCCGAGTGCGAAAAAAGTATTTTTTAACTTTTCATAGCGAAAACTACCGTTTGTAAATTGGACTTTTTCCATTCCCTCCCATATTACAGCAAAATCACTCTGAAAGCTTTCCTCTTCGAGGCCTACCCGCACGTGAACTTTAGGTTCTCTTACAAAAATACATTTACAATAGGAACCTATTCTAAATTCAAAGATAAACCTCCTACAAACCTTCGTTCCAGTGTTGCTTTCATCTTTTCTTGCCCGAGCTGCTCAGCTCTGTACTACGGCAGCACTGGGCAGCATTTCAAAGCCCACGTTGACCAACATTAAGGTATATCAAGTAGAACAGGCTTACCACTAGCAAAACCAGCACTTCCAGCTCCCCGCCTGCATGCAGAGCAAAACAACCATTCAGTTAGCAGGAAAGATTACTCTATCGTAGCTTATTCTAATCCAATAGAGCACACAATTCTAGAATCACTATATATCTATAAAACAAAACCTAGCCTCAACATACTGACTTCAGCTGTACCGCTCGTCACGATCCATGACTGACACTTTTGCCTTCAACTGTGCTGTCCACTTCCCTCCGCTTCCCATACTATCCGACGCTTATAAAAGGACCCTCGTTGCGCACTGCGATCATTTGCGTTTTAGGTCCCCTCATGCTAACGCTTGCCCAAACTTAGGTCATGCAAAATAACATATTCTAATTATTCATCTTTTGTCGGTTATAAGTTTTAAATATATGACATAGAGTTCAATTCTTTAGTTAACTGTAATGTTAGCGATACCTTAGTATTGTTCAGCGGCCATTGAATGTGCCGACGTTATGTTCTATTAGAGTACGACGTGGTAACTGAGGGCCCGCTCATCAGTTGAGCGTGCGATTGCATGGGGTGATCCCGGGATAACTAGCTGATATGTTGTTTTTGTGCACCTGGGCTATCTTACTGTACTACTCGGACAAATAATTTTTGCTCATCGTTTGGTAATATTCTTAGTCGGATTTTAAAGAGGCTTCGATCATTTATTTAAAGTTTTGATTCCGACCAAGTTACCACACTGATAGTTTTTTGCGGTAAAGATATGACGAATAGCCATTTACCGTTCAAACTGAACATACTTGTGCGTTTTTTTAACATAGGCCGGATAGGCCTATGTGGAATGTGACCAAACGGCCTTTTGGTAGTACAGTATATGATATCTTATGAGCAGCTGAAGTCGTCTTACTTAATAACAATAACAATCGGGTATTGCAGTTTTCAGCTCTTCCACCTTCGATCTGAACGTGGCTGTGACCCCGGCTGGAGAACTGACATTCACATGGGCTGAGGAGGTCTGCAAGGACATGACCGTCGAGATCAACAGCCCCGACTCTTCAGACCCTCTCATGATTGACATCACCTTCACCGAAGGCGTAATGGAGTTCACTTCGGATGCCAACGATGCCTACTGCTTCGGTACTGATGGAGTACTGAAGATAACAGGCACTACTGATGAAGTCACTTTCGATTGTAAGTAAAGCTGATGAACAAAACAGTATTTATAAAGTGCCAAGATGGGTGTCACCAGAGAGTGTGATGGGTTTGCTTGGTAACTTACTGTAGAGG
The DNA here is from genome assembly GCA_001587735.2 of Parhyale hawaiensis. Lineage (NCBI taxonomy): Eukaryota > Metazoa > Arthropoda > Malacostraca > Amphipoda > Hyalidae > Parhyale > Parhyale hawaiensis. Next base: position 3,784,687 of record LQNS02007216.1, on the reverse strand, counting down.
AAACAGACAAACATAACAAGATAAAATGAACATGGAAGTTTACTTACGACACGGTGTGCAAAAAGTCCTTGGACTAAATGGAAAGCGATTTATCATAACAAAAATGAATAAAATAGAATAAAGAACTAATTAGACAGTTAATTTGTATAACTAAGTTTAATTTAACGAGCTAGTTTCCAATATGCCCCCTGAACTCGGATTACATCCTCAAGTCATACGACGGTTACCTCACCAAGAGCCCCGATATAAACCTTCCAGAGAGACACAGAGCTTTCCCTGCAGCGTTTAGGGCTTTTCCTATGAACATGATGCTTAAAAGCATCAACATTTGCATGATGAACATAGCACTTTGTGCCTCCAACATTGATCACACATACATACAGTAGAAATCCTTGGAGTTGAAATCTGGTGATGAAGGCCACATTTTCTTGCTTCGAAGCTTCGATAATGACTAGAACACAGTTTCTGCTTTTTTTAAGGTGTTGGAAGGTGCACCATCTTGTTGGTAGGTGAAAGGCTGATCTTCAAATGGACCGTCCTCTCTTGAAGTTTTGGAAACCAAATATCGTTGATGTTTGTGTTCACGCCTTCTCTTGCGAAAATTAGTATGGATTTCCAAGTCTTTGAGATTGCAGGACTGTTTATGATTGCGATGCTCAGGCCTCAAAGAATCTGCATGGAATGTCATTCTCTTTGCTTTCGCTCTGCTTTAATGGCAATTTAATTTGGCCTCAATTGTGAAGACCTATTCATTGTAAATAAAAAATCCTCTTCCCTGCTCGCATGATATCTTGTGCTTATTATAGGTATATATACATACCTGTATTAGGGAGAAGAAGAGGACACGGTATTAATAACACATAAAGACTCTAAGTATACTAACTAACAGCTAACTAACTATGAGCTCTTACGACGAGAACCTTGTAGGTTAGGTAGGCAAGGACTCATTCGTCTAAAATACTAAAATACATTCTAAAACACTTAAAAACAGTATATTAGACGAACCAGTCCTTGCTTACCTAACCTACAAGGTTCCGGGGGTAAGAGCTCATTGGGAAGGGCTTCTGTACTAGGGTGGTGGTGGGTGGCAGAGACCAAAACCCGTTTCACTATCGAGAAGACGGCGGAACGGTGAGTAGATTTTTTTTTCACGTCCTCTTTACGTAGCGATAGATACCCCTATTACATAAGGAGGACATGTCCTCATTTTGGTCATTGTGAAAATGTCCCCTTCCAAGAGTAATATATACATAACTGTCTTCTATATCTCCCAACTTGGGGAAAATATATATATACTGTATATATATATATGCTCTGGCAAGTCTTTTCTGCTTTCGAAGAGAAGTGGGCTCTTCACGCGTTTTCGCGTTGAAAGGTGACGGAGATAATTTTTAACGCTGTTTCTCACTGACATGTTGCTCACATTCATCTCTTATGCCATCTTCTAAATGGTCAACTTTGGGTTCTCTTTACCCTCTCACGCACGGCCCTAATCATCTCATTGGTGCGAAAAGATCGAGGTCTTCTACTTCTTGGACAATCCTCAGGAGTGCCAAATCCGCTGAATCTCTTGACAACATGACAAACTATCTAATTGGCCATTTCAGGAGCTGAATGATCTCAGGATTTGTTCTTCCCACATGATGAAGTTAAATAATATAAGTACTATTTACTATTTGTTTAGCATAAATTGCAAATTTATGAATATGCCTTGAACTTTCGGGTCAATTGTGGGTGTCTTAACATATTTTGGTGCCTTATTGGACAAGAAAACTGACATAGAGTAATTTTAAATTTAAGAAAATATCCAAAGAGAGTGAGAGAAATCGTGTGTGAGTTTATCCCTCGCGAACGAAGTGAGAGAGGTGATAATGTCTTGATTGCAGATTTAAGTTCTTATATTATTTTCTCTGTCCACTGAGAAAGTTGTAGAAGGTGTGGAGCAATGTTCATAATTTTTTGCAGAGTCTGGTGGGCTCACTTAGATGTGACCCCTGTCAAAAAACTAGAATTAGCTGGTCATCAAAAGTGACGTCGATGAATTTTAGTTTCTGTCCACCCAAAGTGACTCACATGGAGTTAATTGAGTCATTGTGATATTTTTTTTATTTGGTCAGGTGTAGTGTCACAGATGTGAAAAATGGCAAAATTTTTGAGCTAGCTGACCATTTACAATGATGGCGTTGAATTTCTAATCATACTCAGTGAGAGGCAGAAGGAGTTGAGCAATGTTCATAGTTTTTGTAGGTAGTCAGGGGCAGTGACTTAAATGTGAATAACGCTAAAAAAAACAGAATTAGCTGGACATCAAAAATGACGCCAGTGAATTTTGTTGAATGTCGACCCAAAAACCGGCAGTATGACTTGAGGCCTAATAATATATATATATATTCAAATTTTCAAGCAGTCAGATAGGTTGATTGAGAAGTGAAAAATGTCAAAACTCGAGTGCATGCTGGCCATAAAAAAGTGACTGCGTTGTATTTCCCCCACCGCGGGTGATGGTCTTACGCCACCAGGCGTTTTAGTTGTTTATGCGAATTGTGGTGAGACGAAATCCAATGTATGTTAGGCGGGTGATTGAGGCGATCGGTTGGTTGAGAAAATGCATGAGCTGAGCAATAGGTGGGAAAAGTGAGCTGAGCAATAGGAGGGGAAAGTGAGCTGAGCAATAGGAGGGGAAAGTGAGCTGAGCAATAGGTGGAGAGAGTGAGCTGATTATTAGGCGGGGAAAGTGAGCTGAGCAATAGGTG
>LQNS02007216.1:3759484-3777111 GCA_001587735.2 Parhyale hawaiensis | reverse complement strand
GAACTCAGCAATCATGTAGATGAGGAGAGTGAGCTGAGCAATAAGTGGGGAGAGTGAGCTGATTAATACGCGGGGAAGTGAGCTGAGCAATACGTGAGGAGAGTGAGCTGAGCAATATGTGGGGAGAGTGAGCTGAGCAATAGGCGGGGAGAGTGAGCTGATTAATACGTGGGGAAGTGAGCTGAGCAATACGTGAGGAGAGTGAGCTGAGCAATATGTGGGGAGAGTGAGTTGATTAATAGGCGGGGAAAGTGAGCTGAGCAATAGGTGCTGAGAGTGAGTTGATTAATGGGCGGATAAAGTGAGCTGAGCAATAGGTGAGGAGAGTGAGATGAGCAATGGGTTGGGAGAGTGAGCTGATTAATAGGCGGGGATAGTTAGCTGAGCAAAAGGTGAGAGAGTGAGTTGATTAATAGGCGGATAAAGTGAGCTGAGCAATAGGTGGGAAGAGTGAGCTGAGCAATACGTTGGGAGAATGAGCTGAATAATAGGCGGGGAAAGTGAGCTAAGCAATAGGTGGGGAGACTGAGCTGATTAATAGACGGGAAAAGTGAGCTCAGCAATAGGTGAGGAGAGTGAGTTGAGCAATAGGTGGGGAGAGAGAGCTGAGCAATTGGTGGGGAGAGTGAACTGAGCAATAGGTGAGGAGAGTGAGCTGAGCAATTGGTGGAAAGATTGAGCTGATTATTAGGCGGGAAAATTGAGCTCAGCAATAGGTGAGGAGAGTGAGTTGAGCAATAGGTGGGGAGAGAGAGCTGAGCAATAGGTGGGGAGAGGGATCTGAGCAATAGGTGTGGAGAGTGAGCTGAGCAATAGATGGGGAGAGTGAGCTGAGCAATAGGTGGGGAGAGTGAGCTGATTAATAGGCGGGGAAAGTGAGCTGAGCAATAGATAAGGACTGTGAGCTGAGCAATAGGTGAGGAGAGTGAGCTGAGCAATAGGTGAGGAGAGGGAGCTGAGCAATAGGTAAGGAGAGTGAGCTGAGCAATAGGTGAGGAGAGTAAGCTGAGCAATAGGTGAGGAGAGTGAGCTGTGTTAGGACGCGAAAGTTATTGATAAATCATCTGGTTATATGCATATATGTGACGTCATTAATTGTACTTGGACATGAGTTTATAAACAAATTAATCAATTACGACATTATTTGAAATTAAATGTGAATAGTTTGACGTTGGAATTAGACAACGACAAAGTGGCATGAGATTTACAAACAGCAGCGTCCAACAAACAAATGAAGGTGAGCCACGCCTTTAACCTACCTAATTATGTGTTCGAAAGCAGAAAATGCAAGGGTAAAGAAAACAATCGATATAAACAAACACATGTGTTTTGGTAACAATTAAATACATCTGGGCCCCCCATGGGAAAAGAGCTAATTATTCGTCAATTACAGTTGTGTCATTAAAAGGCGCACCTGTTGAAACAAAACAAATTCAGTATAGTGTGAAACGAATGTTACACTTTCGACCTGGGCCTAATGGCATTTATGTAATACATGCAAAAGGCCTGGGTCCAACGGTTTGGCAACTTCGAAAAAAACACAGATTCAAAACATATTTAGATTGAGTCTCACTTGAAAGTAATAGTACGGTGACAACTTCAATTGAAAATTGCATGGTGACACGTATATTTGAAATTTATTCTGCGACATGTCCAATTCTCGATCATATTGCATGACTACAGTCGAGAATTGGAGCCAGTCAACATTAGATTTCTATAGAATCTCTCTCCACATTAACGGTTGCATATGATGGTAACATGTCTAGAAATAATTGACATATTATGGACATGGTTATACAGGAAAATCTCTTTTGCAAATCAACCTCGATAACGCGTCCAGACATGACGGACATGAATAAGATCACTAACAGGTATTTACATAGAAGAAATATTCACAGATAACAGAGTTTTCTTTCTTTTACTCTATTTTTCTGCACGCCGCTGACTCGCAAGCCTAGAACTCTTACTTCATCGACTCACTCTTAATCAAGTTAGACACGAAATGAATTTCACAGTTCAGTACATATTCATGGATACCTTAGAGCCTATATATATTCACTGGGCATATTTGTAACACTGCGTTCCAAACTGACTCTCACACTTCTTACTGCGAGACACAAATAAGCGTTCTCGCCGATTAACTTCATTTTATGCATGTATCAATGCGCAATACTTTCGTTGAGAATTGAGGTCGACCTGGGACATCACTTCGTGCGCGTCAATGCTCGGAAACGTCGTTGGGGAATGCGGCCAACCTGGCACATTTGGGAAATAAACACTGGGGAATGTAAATGTCATTATCGGTAACAGCACACTTGGGCAAAAGTTCGTTCTAGTATGAATACTGACTTCGGTAGTTACAAGCCACTCGATCTACCTATAGACAGCACATTGAATTTGCAGACGTTACAATGCAAATAGTTCGCTGTTGCTAGGAAGTTAAGTGGCACAGGATCAGGTCGAGGGTTTGCGGAACATCCTTAAGGCAAGGATGCCCGGCTCAAAAACCCTCGATTATCCTCGCGCTGAGTGTTGATGCCAGTCCTCATGGAAGGCTCTAGATCCTTTGTGAAACTTCACCGTCCTCATGGGGCAACCCCCGATTGTGGGTCTCAGCCAATTACCTTCGACCACGGCTTCCCCGCGCTTATTTTTTACATTCTGACTGGTTGTACAGTTGCCAAGCACCAATTACAGATCTATGACAACATTTTTTCTATTTCCTGAACTAGAAATACTGGTATTCCATTTGGTTTTTTGCCAAGCTAATGTATTACTTAAGTTATGAATATAAGTTCATGCTTAAGCGTAATTTTCTTCACTATTTGCGCCTTTCATGTTGTCTGACACGCCATTAAGCCACGTCGTGCAGAAAATCCAATACGCACAACAAGAACAAAAACAACAGCAGCAACGGGGACGTGGCTGCCCAGCCTCGTTCACAATGTGCTTCAAGCGTCCTACACACACATTATTTTTAAACAGTAGTATAATTTATTCCATTGTTATTTTGTATACGATTTGCTGTACGACGCATTTTATGTATATTATTTTGCCAGTAATTATTACCCATTGTTTTTTACTGTAATTTGGATAATCTTTTCTTGAATAATTAGAATTATCAAATTTTGAGATTTAGTTCAATTTAATATACCCGCTGATCTATATATATTTATTAATTGGGGATATATATATATATATGCTCGTTCACATTGTTTCATTACAGCTGCGCAATAGGTGGAGAGAGTGAGCTGCCCAATAGGTGAGGAGAGTGAACTGAGTAATAGGTGAGGAGAGTGAGCTGCGCAATAGAAGGGGGGGGGGGTAGAAAAAACTTAGCAATAGGTGGGGAGTGTGAGCTGTCCAAAAGGTTGGGAGAGTGAGCTAACCAATAGGTGAGAAAAGTTAGCTGAGCAATAAGTGGAAGCAAAAGGATGCATCTATGAAAATATTATGAGGTCCTGGAATAGTGATATGAGCAACTGCGACTGTATGGCACAGTGACCGCAATACCGCATGGATGAGATTAAAAGTTAACGGGTGCGGAAATAGCACAACTGCATAAATTATTGGTTAAACAGATTTCTTTCATTCATAAAATGACTACAAATGATGAGAAATGTTAGGGAAGAGTTCTGATAAATAAGGAATTGCGAACTAAGACTTGAAGTTGCGTGGCACTATACAGGTGTACCCCACGCACTGTGACCTCCAAGACTGCTGTATTCATCTACTGTGTAGCTGTGACACGAGCTGAATAATCCAATTGTATTCACGACTTCGTGATGAATTTAACTCCTTGGTATGATAATTCGAGTGAACAAATGTTTGAAAATTTATGAATGGTGTTTTGTATCAGGCATCATGCTTCTTTTCCATAAAAACGCTAATGCTGTTGCCTATCTCGTTGCAGTGCCCAACAAGGATGTGAACGATCGTTGTGACTTTTTTGAAGTAGACGACTCGAGTTCAGCTCTGGAGGTGACTTGGAGCGCTGACTTCGCTGCTTCCGACCCTTGCAACAAGTTTACAACGCTTGTTTTTGAAGTCAAAAACCCTGGGAAAAATCAGGAAGAAACAATAACTGCAGACGTATCCGCGTTATCTGTGTCTGTAGACCCAACTGTCCTGAAGAACGGCGACACTGGTGAAATCCTCATAACCTACGACGATACGCAGGCACAGCCTTGCAGCAAACAAGGTAACGTAGACCAGCAATATGTTGATTAGCTTTGAGTACACTGCAAAAATGTGATGGGCTTGAAAGTGAAGGAAAAACATCTTTGAAAGACTTTGGTGTCAGAATGCAAGTCGATGTAACCTTTGAAGAACATATACCTATAGCTAATTTCAGCTGCGGGAAATAATTGTAGTGAATGGGTTTTTCGTCACGCGAAGTGGAAGTGATGCTCACTCTATGGAAACAACAAATTTTGCCGAAAAAAGAGACTTGTTCCCTACAGTGAATGTAGAGTACGAGGAACAACTAGAACAACTTCAAGCTATTCAAAAATCGGTCACTACCAGAATACGAGGCAAGCAAGAATACGACCATATTATTATTACTATTACTATTAAAACCACTTGTCCGGGCCTCCACGAACATGTAATGAAAAATATGTGAAACTTTATGCAACGTCACGCTGCTTAAAACGCTGCTAAGACAATCCCATCGAAAAAACCTCCAACAGCTGATATAAGCACCTGTATTTTCATATGGCCGAAAACGAACTCTGGCAACTTATTTCCGGTAAAAGCATAGCAGGGTAGGAAACACCGGTTGAAATATGAGCACTTTGCGAATGATGTGCCCTATTCCAGGCAGACCACTTTTCTGGAGGGTTCCTGGATAGAAATAGCCGCACTTCAGCTCTCGCAGGGCAGTCTTGAGATTCTTGGACATTGCCCCAGAGTTCCGATGACCACTGCAACGACGTTCAACTTCATTTGTCACAGTCGTTGAAGTTCGATGGCAAGGTCAATGTATTTTTCCTTGTCCGTTTCCTTCTCCACGATGCTGGAATCGAAGTGGATTGAGACGCCAATCAGCTTGGCCGACTTCCCCTGTTTGTCTTTTACGACGATGTCCGGTCAGTTAGCGTGAAGTTCTCGATCAGTTTCCATCCCTTGTCCTAGTAAATTTGCACGGCATCGTTTTCAACCACGTGTTGAAAACGAAGCCACGGGTTTATGGTCGTACCACCTCTCACTGACCGGCATGTTATGGATCCGCAAGAAGATCCAGAGGAGGTGTCGAAAAACTTCATCGTGCCTGCACTTGTACTCCTTTTGCGCCAGCACTCCGCATTCGCTTATGACGTGGTTGATAATTTCTTTCAAGCTCTTGCAAACTCTACAGGTTGTTGGCACGTTGCTTCTGTTTATTTTGTTTTGGATATACTTGATTCTCAGGGCTTGCTCTTGAGCTGCCAGGAGGTACCTTCTGTTTCCCGTTTCAGCTCACCCCTCAGGAGCCAGTTCCAAGAGTCGGGGACTATTTTGTCCTGAACATCTCCGAGGTACTGGCCGTACATCTTCGTGCGCTTCATTATTATAATTATTATCAGATGCATTAAAAAATATGCTTAACGTTTATAAAACTACTCGTGATACTACTGGCAGCTACATTTGGTAAATCTTCACAGTTGAATTTTTTGAAGTATTTTTACTTGCTTGGAATGATTGCTTACATTCAATTATTATACCAAGCTTATATTGCATCCATCGTTATTAAAAAGTGCCAAAACATTTTCTGAGATGCAGAAGCTAAAAAATTTTCTAGATAGTAATACACGGGTTTAAATTCGTTGCTAGCTTGCTTGCCATCTTGCTTGCTTCTTCAGTTAGTCCTCGTCTCCTGCACGCTCATAACATTTTTGATTGGAGAAAAATTCAACTACTAAATAGCAAGATTACATATCATGAAATTTCAACCCTGAATTACTATGGCAAATGTAGCTTCAGGAATATATTTTTGAAATTCGAAATGCTGCAATTTCTGAGGCCCCACTTCGCTTTGAGAAGTAACTTGGTACCAGTTGATACGAACAAAATGAATGAGGAGGAAAGACGCTATGATGGAGGACTTTCCGTATACAGTCGTAAGCTTTTGCCCTTCAATGTGTTTCTTCTGAAGGTTGTGCCTTTCAATACTTAGGATTTTTCTTTCGAGCATGGTACCTTGAGTACTTTGAGGGGCTTCGGAAGAAGTCCAGGTGACTTTGTTCACGTTCCCCTCACAAAAAAATGTAGTCACTCTGCTGGGTGTCTTCTGTGGTGCCGCAGTTAACGACCAAAGAGAGAGCCAGCAGCGAATCTCTACAGTGCACGTAACCGCTGATCGCTGATTTATCTGGTACTCTTTTTAAATGAGAATCCAGCAAATATTTGAACTCTAGAATTTTGATATCAGTGGGGTTTCGAATATGCCGAGGCATTTTGTTAAACAATCTTACTCCCCGTACAGCGAAGCTATTAGAATATTTTATGGCCCCGGCTTTGCCATCATCTCTGCTTTGGATGCGTATATCACAAGTCCTTCCAGTTCTTTCTTAGTGCCTGTAGACAATCCGCTCATTCACATTCACAGTGATACGTTCCGGCATTTTCCAATCATACTCTATATGATTGTAAATCGTTCAAATTTTCGTTGTATTGAATACAAATGGAGACAGCTAGTCGTTTGTGGTAATCGCACTCCTGCATGCCTCGAATTCTGGCCGTAAACGATCGTTGGATACCTTCAAGTTGTTCTAACTTGTTTCTTGTACTCGGCATCCAAAGTGGAGAACAGCATTCTATTCTCGGAAGAATCAATTGCTTCCATAGTGTGAGCAAAAAATCTACTTCGCGTGACGAGAAAATTTGTAAAACCCATCCACTCCATCTTTTTCCCACAGAGGTAACTGTAGCAATATGTTCTTCAAACGTAGCATCGTTTTGCATCCTCAATCCGAGGTCTCTTAAAACTATTTTCTCTCAATTTCATGCCCATTGCTGGTTCTATATTGCGTGGATTCAAAGAGTGGTTGATTTTTTCCGTATCCTAGCAGTTCAAATTTTGCTTCATTAAAGGTCATATTATTTCTTACCGACCATTGGCAGATACTTTCCAAATCTCGTTGCACATATAGCACGTCTTCCACAGATTGCACAGCAGCTAGTATTCGTGTATCNGAAGGTACCGCATAGTTACATCCGTACCCTATGTCATTGATCATGATAAAAAAAGAACAGGCCCAAGCACAGTGCCTTGTGCTACTCCACTGAGTACCGGCTGTCTGGATGTCACTTTGTTGTTGACAATTAGACTTTGGGTTCTATTTGACAGGAATGCTTCAAGCCACCGAAGACATTTTCCACGGATACACATGCGGTAGATGAAAGGCAGTGTCTTTTTAAGAGTCTTTAATCCTGTTGTGTATAATCCATTTCCCATATATTTTTAGCTGTATTTCATCTTCCTTCTATATCGTACGAGAAGTCTGTGAACTTTATTTACTTTTTTATTTATTTATTTGTTTAGTTATTGTCTTATTTGCACAGAGTTTCCTCACTGTAAGATAGGAAAACTTCGAACGTTGAAGATTTAACTCGGCTTAGCTCGGTTGCATGAACGGTCACGTTAAATTCAAAGATGATGCAGAAAACATGTATATTGCCTCTTGCTTACATGCAGAGTATTAAATCTTCCTTTGAGAAGCAAAGCAAGGCGTGAGGTCGTTTAGGATAGGCGTGGACGACATGACCAGCTGAATACCCTTTTTGTTTGTGAAAGCAGAGAACGATCGTGATGGTGACCAGATGAGTTGAGGATCGCCAAGTAGCAGTTAAAACTTCATGCTAAGATTGCAGAGGCCAAAACATTTCAAATTTCTTACTGTAAAATTTTTAGATCCTGATGGTTCAAACAACCGCTGATATCCAAGATACAATAAGCAATGAGAAATTCTGATGAATTCTTCTGATTGAACTAGATTTTCTTTGTGCTATTTGACTATCAAGCATTCCAAAACTCATGTTGGAGCTCTTACTTGTGGGAGGCAAATTTTGTATTCGTGAATTCATGAAGGAATATTATTTGTCATTTCAAGGGAAGATCAAGCCTATCAAGCCTAGGGTACGGTATTAGGCATGATTTTAGCAACAAAACCCGCACCGTAAGTATGAACAATAAAAAGCTTCGGTACGAAATTATTATTGGCTACTCTAGTTTTATCATGAAAGTTTCAAGCGTCATGAACCAGACAGAGGTCCATTAATGAAAGAACAGGGTGTGTGTGGGCTCGCATGCACCCAAGAGAAAACACTGTAATGAGGTATGACGAGCTACTGGTCATGAGGTGAAGGGAAATGTTGTTTTTATTGTTCACTGTTGATATTTCCATCACTCTCAAAGTCTGCATGTTACGTTCTAAGGGAATTGGGTATATCCGTTTCTTTTTTAACACTATATATTAGATAATAACTAACCGTAAGAGTTTTAGCTCTTAATTTCATAACACCGTACTCTGGAAAGACCAAATATCACAGTTTGGTGCAAATTCCCTAATTTAATTATACCTTTATTGTTCTCAATTCACTTCATACAATCTGTAATATGAAAGCTCCAAGTACATATGTAAATTCCACGGAGAATCAAAGAATAAACCCATTAAAAGCTACTCGAGATCTGAGCTGATAGGGTGCATATCTAATCAGAGCATTAGCTATATCGTCCTAAATAATTTCGAATCATTGTACTGTCTTAAGCAATACTTTTTAAAAGTACGTTTGGAAATGGGATGAAAAATGGATTATGCGAGGCCATTTGGAATATTTTTGTAAATTTGCACACACTGAAATACAGTTAATCGTCTTTGAATCTACAATCTTGTACATGTGGTAAGTTGAATGTTAATTTCTGGTGTTATACGGATTGATAGAAAAAAAGCGAGCTGAAATGGGTCACAAATATATCAGAATCTTCAGACATGGCATTGCACAAAAACTGAAAGGTAAAATACTTATGGATATCTTTAAATTTGAACAGATGAAGCTTACTATACATGGCATTTGTTGACATTACTGGTATATTATTCACATCTCGCTAGATACGCAACATTATGCTGAGGGTGTCATTCATAATGGTCGGAATCTGTTTTACGACGTTATCTCTCTTTCCTCCCCATATGACAATACCGTATGGTAGTTGCGAATACAATAGAGAATAATACAAGTCTAATAATGCATGCGTTGGTAAAAGTTTTCCTACCCCATACATAGAGCACCCTTTGCTCTGCTTAGCTTAACACACAGACTATTATCATGCTTTGAAAATTTCAATTCATATAATCAATTACTACTGAGAGATATTTAAAATACGGTACCCACTCCACTTTGGTGCCATTGAGGAGAATTTCAGGCAGATCTAAGTTCCTATAAGGACTGTAAAGCATAAGTTTGGTTGCATTTACATTGGGAGTTGACCTGTTTGTAAAGAGCCAGGACATAAGTCGTAGAATAAGTCTTTCAGTTTTCAGTACATCACCTTCCAATGACCGATCATTTGCATAAAATACTGCGTCGTCCACAAATAAACTTACATTGGATTCGTACTCGGAACGTGCCATTGGCTATATCATTGGTAAAAATATTGAAAAGTTAGGGCTCCAAAATAGACCCTTGCGGTACTCCGATATCAATATGATTTATTTAAGATTGCTTACCGTCAATAACAACAAACTGTGTACGGTTCGTCAGATAATGTAGGAGATCGTTCACTATGCTTCTGATACCAATGTGATCAAGTTTTCTCATTAAAATTTCTTTATCAACTATATCGAAGGCTTTTATGAAAATCTAAGAACATTATTATTGTATGAGTTTTCTCGACCAAAGCTGGTACAGCGTTCGATACAAAATTGAAGACTGCTTGAGTGATATTCTTTTATTCCTTAAAAGTGTATTGTGCATCATTTATTCCATTATGAGCTTCACAATACTGAGTAATCTTCCGTGAATTGAGTAAAACCGCTGTTTCAAAACTTGTTCGAAAGTTAATCAACAACAAAAATAGAGTTCAACGTAGAGATTTCTATTGGAGGCGAGCCCAGCAGTGTATCATGGCCACCAGAAATGACCTCATTCGCATCAATATTCGACGGCAATAAGCACAATAAGAGTATCTGATCTGTACTTAGCCCAAAGTTTTAACTGCTAGAAGAACATACAGGAAAAAAAATTCTCGGAATGGATTATGACAAACTGAACAGGAAACATAGTCGATTACCGGACGAATCGAAAAATAAAACAGCGCAAAGATTTCATACATTTTACTCGAAATTGATAATACGGAAAGTTCGATTATATCATCCTGGAATTTACCGTTACGGAACTACAGAACAAAATTGGATTTAGAAGGGTAGGCATCAGTGGCAAAAAAAATGATGCAACGAATTCTTCATTTTTTTTCGCTCCTTTGAGTGGCTCTATTACATTTTGAAAAATATCTTACTACTTACTTCAACATCTACCCACTTTGTACATAGAGAATTCAGAGTTAGTGGTTGACTAAAAGAGATAGTAAAACTAAAGATCAGCGTGCATGTTAAAAGAAACTTCAAACTTCGTCTTTATACGTGGATTTTAAACGCCAGAAATGCCTTCGCTCTTAGGGTTTTATTACTTTTACCATATTGTGCTACTGGTCAAAACAACGCGCATTTATTGAAACGAAGAATCACATGATTGCCACAGTTTTCGACTTTCGGATTGTGGCACGGAAGATGTAAACATAAAACTCGCAACACAGAATAATTTACCAGTAACGAGCTCCATTATGAGTTGGTATATTTGGAGCGAAATATGGTAAATGGCATTGCCAACGGTATGAAAGGCAAATCACAAATGTTTGAGGTGGAGTTTAAAAATGAAAGGGAAAAATTTAGAGTACATTAAAGTATTCATGTAATTACATTATGAAAGAACATCGCAAAAGTGCTGAAAGTGAGGGACAAAACCAGTACTTCTCATATGTACTAGATAACTGTAATTTGGACTTTAAAATCCCTTACTTGCCTAACTCTGAATCTAATAACGATCACACTTTGGCCTATGGCCCATCCCACGCATAAAAATGACGTTTTTCCGATTATATGATTTCTAGATAACGTCAATAAGATTGAAAACATATTAAGTACTCCATTCAAACATTTATTGAAGGGGGCTATGAAACATTTTAATGAATGCGTGGGAACATTGCATGAAGCGGTCACTATAGTAAATCGCTGAAATTTTCAGGAATATACATGGTTTTCAGGAAAGGACTATTGGACAATAATACTGTAATATATATATATATTTTGTTTTGTGATTAAATATTTTCATAGTATGGACTTATATCTTACGTGTCAACCTCAGAAGACAATGGACAACGATCAGGCAGATTGAAGACTATGGCGATACTGTCGTGCTTTACCGAAAAACTGCAGGCTAAAATTGAGGAGAAGTCTTCATAGTAAATGAAACTTACCTTGGAATGTGGCAAACATTTCTGTAATTGATGCGGATTGCTCCTGGGAGTTTCCAGCAAACTTAAACTTTTATCATTACAAAGGCTTTTTCTTTCTGAAAATCCAATTTCAGAATTACCAAAAGAACAAAACAAGCCATGATTAGATTTCCATATCATACTTAATTCCTATTGCCTACTATACTTCGCTATCAATAAGATAGGCAATATCAAAAAGACTAGTGTTTCGAAACAAATAAATTCACAAAACCTGACTGCCCACGGAAAGTTGGTATATTTCCGTGGATGTAAACCGCTTCAAGTAGTTTCAGGTCAATATTGAGGCAGCGATCAAGCAGTAATGGGAGGACTCACTTGGACGAAATGTAACTTCGCATGTCGGTCAGTCGGACTCATAGGTCTTTGTTGGTTGGGCTAGCCAGCCAGGAGCAGAAGATTGAAAGGATACAGTTAAAAAATACGGCAGTCTGTTGAAAAAATTTGTAAAGAGGAATGTGAGTTAAATATGAAGCGTATATAAGCCTTCACCTCGAAAATGAAGTAAAATCCAGGTGCTAAACCTGCCCATATTTTGCCTTTAATTCTGTACCTCTATGTTCATTGTTCAGTTATGCATGTTCTCTTCTTTTCATTACGGATTTAAGGAGTTGAATTTTCCTACTGACAACGTTTTATGGCGACATTGTATATCACGCTCATAAGCTGTTCAACTGTACCATTGGTGAACGTAGGGTTCGCATGAGTTATCCGTTACGCTCTTTGCTTCCTCATAAGAACAGTCCCTGCTTATACCTCCTGTCACAAATGACCACCAGTTTGAAGTACCGTACCGTGTGTATAAGTGAAACGCAGGTGGATGAAGCATATGAAGCATAATTTACGCATCTCTTAAAAAAGTTAGATCAGGACAACATACTCCAAGATTTGGCTCAATTCATTTAAGATGAATATTCGAAGTCGGTCAATACTTTTTGATGCTTTAATTCCGTTAACGTCAACAATCTGGATGAAAGGTAATGCATATAGAAAGCACCTTCGCTTATTTATTTTTTGCTGTAACTCACTTCTTTAACTCCGATAAAGATGCTAAATATGGAAATCATTGGAACACACGTTTGTTACCTAGTCAAGAACAGCAGTAAAGATACTGGAATATTGACGCTGTATATGAAAACGAATAATGAAGCTATAGGAACAATTTCAGTTTTTCGGGTAAAGTTAAACAACCACGAATGTAATTTTCACCTATCAATTATGACAGCTTCTACTACAGAACTGTATATTTAAACTGTAATAACAATTGTGTCACGTTTGGAATAATTATTTTTATCCATTTTATAAGAAATTTTCAAATATTCTTGTAAAATTTTTACTATTAAATTATTCCATTTGATCTTGAGTTTAAAAACTCAATTATAAAGAATTCGTGAAATTTAAATGAAATTAATCGCTAGCATTAAGTTGGGTATTGGCCATTCACATAGCTTTTTATGAAGTCAGGACTTGTCGATGAAAACTAAGGCCTTGATCACATCGAAGCAACAAGCGACATGCAACGCAACAAATTCACTGTTTGGAGAAATGTAACGTCGAGCACTGCTATCAAGTGGCTGCACTAATGCAACACAGATTGCATTTCGTGTCGTCTTCCAACGCTGCTTGTTACAAATTTTTTGTGCGATTCGACAGCAGGCGCTGTGCTGATTCATCTTTATTCAGGAGTCATATATCATTAATTGTTGCCAATATATTCCATGTTTAACAAAAAAAAAAAAAAAAAAAAAACTGAAAACTTTTGAAAAACCTAAACATATTTTTTCTTTTGATGTTGATGGTAGAGAACTGCTGCTCTTACAAATACATCGCTTATATTTAAACATACATAGCCAGCAATGCGTTAGACATTATCAGAGAACAACGCCCGATGAGCCAAGTCTAAGAAATCATATATACTCAGTGTTGAATAGCTATTATTTGGCTCATATCTAGATAATTTTACATAATTCTCCTCTTAAGTATTTACGTTCCTACCCAGTAAAAAATACTTCTATCATCGCAGCTAAAGCAGTCAAAGAAATACGCGTTGGTAGCGAGGAAGCAGGAAAATATTCCAGGTGCCTCCATACTCTCAGTTCAAGCAATAAGGTTAAATTTTCTAATGAAATTCTGCAAGAGACTTGACATATTATGTAACTTCCAGCAACTCTTCAAGCTTAAATGGTGTAAATTGCAATACGTATGCCGTCTAGTACCTTAAAAAAGTCTTATCGCAAAAATTAGTGCAAATTCAAATCCGCAACTTGGGTGCAGCGTTTGCACATGGTTGAACTAAAATGCTAGCTGGCAACCTGACACAACTTGATGCTATTTTTATCACCGATTTTTGGTCTAACTTAAGCAGTTATACGAATTCAGTAGCAGTCAGTCTTGAATAAATATTTTGTGTAGCTTTCACAGAAGCATATTGCAAATTAATGTCCTTTTTTACTTAAAATGATCCTAATCTCTCTGTTGTGAGTTCACGGAGCTTACGGCAGTGGGCAACTACGATGTGAAAATGATTCACCAATCGGCGTGGTGCTTTCGATATCAGAATCAATGACCACAAGAGTGAGGCCATGCCTGAACTACGTAAGGAGTAACTTCTAGATATGCGTCTAGTAGATTGAGTCAACTACGTACAGTTTATCACCTTCAATAAATAGTTCCTTTAATTCAAAATGATCTTATGATTAACATCATCTCAACGAAGTGCGTGTGGCGGTATCTGGCATCACACCTATGTCCAAATCTGTCCGCGCCTCTAGTGCAATACCTAAAAGATAAAGTTTTCTCACTGAAAGCTTTCTCTTCGACAAATGGACAATTGAGATAGAAATTACCGTGACATTGCAATGAGAAATGCTACACATTTTTACCATGAACAGTTCGTTGAATTAATTAAATGAACTACTCCCCGAATGTCACTATATTGGGGTTGAACTTTTCCCAATTCCGTTTTGTTTTGCTGGAAATGTGAAAACATAGACCAATTTCTTTATGACAGTTTCATCTTCTTTGGTTTTATCGTTAATGAGTAAACATCATTTGCATTATATTAGGCAGCACTAAAATTTATCTCTAATGAAACCTTCGATGGATAATCAAAACTCACACCGCGCGTACTAAATAGGCTAATGTCGTTTGCTACTGATTTGATAAGCACATAAATCTCGCCAATTTGTTGAAATGTGCTTATCAGTTTTTGTTACGTCCATGCCAAGAAATGGCTATCATTAATACATACCGTGAATCGATTATTAGCACAATTGCAGTTTCGCAATATTGTCCGCTTATATTTTGTAGTTACGGCGGCAAAACATCACACCGCTTTTCAAGATTGGAGAACGTACATACGCACCTACCAAATTCACGTTTCTGCTGCATCGCGTTAGTGTGGCCGATCATGAGACGTAGCTCTTGGGCACACGCAACAAGCTTCTCGCAAAACTCGCATTGCATCGCTTCTTGCTCCAGTGGGGCGGCGGCCTAATTGAGCCTGCAACTCTCCCTCTCCAGTTATTTCAACACAGCTTTGTAGGTAGTATCGATATTTCATATATACAGAGATGTGGTAGGAGTAGGTCAAAATATACACACAATATCAAGCCCGTTAATTAACGGGCTTGATATTATAGGTTTTGTAATCCTTCCAGCAAAGTACATTCTTTTCTATTTCAGTGACTGGTATACGCCTCCTCCTTGATGTGTCATAGCTGGTTGTCTGCTGCAAGCACTCGAGACAATCCAGGTAAGTTGCTTCAGCTACCTTTTGTGCTTGAAAAGAAAAAGTGCTGCAAATACAGTAGTTTTGAGCACCGTCCATGCATGAGCTTCTTACTGTGATTGAGTAAAGGTAAACCTAAATTTTCTAGTACGTCAACAAGTAGAGATAGGATGATAGCTCTGTAATAAACTTTTTTATGAAGAATAAGTCTAATTTTCACTACATAATCTTTTGAACAACTTATCATTTGATTCAAAATCTGTTTTGTAGCGAAGAATTTCTATTTCGAAGTTGATAAGAAAGTGAATCTAAAACATATTGCATGATCTGACAGATCAGCATATCATTTTTGGTTTATAAGTACTTATTTGTTGCAAAATATTTAAACTGGAAATTTTTTTACTATGGATCAGAAGCCGAAACAATGTATACAAAATATGTTCGTTGTTATTACAAGGTGAACTTACGATTGTGTCATTCTGTTCTTTTTCTTTTGAAAAACATATGGGAGCATAATTTGCATGATTTCACATGGAGCTTTCAAGAATAATTTATGGAATCGTGAAACAGTAATAAAGATTCCGTCAAAACTTTTACTTTATCCAAAAAATTAGTTTTCCAAAACTTTTGAAATTTCTATGTTATTGAAGGAAGTAGAGGATTTTAATCAAAAACACTACTTTAAAATGTTCCTATACAGTATCAACGACATTTACACTAAACCACAACGAATTTTTACTCTCAAATGTAAAGAAAATGACGGGATATTGAAGAATAGTCTTATATTAATGGAAGGCAATAAAAACATATAATATATTTTATTTATAAGTGTAAAAAAAAGAGTTTACTGTGGTTATTGTTATTATAAAGTTAAAAGGTTGCAAAAATCATACAATCTATAAAATTTACAAAACAAAATACGCTTTCTTTATGGACTAATTATATAAATATAGAAGGTAACAACAGTCACATAACCAAACTCATGCATAAAGTGTATAAACAAAAAAACTTTCTTTGGCTATAAATTTGACAAAAATGAAAGGTAAAACAACATCATATTTTGTATGTGATTGATGTAATGTTAAGAATTCAAGAAATCATTTCAATTTGAGAAAAAGAACGTTTAAGAACACAATGAATCTCAGATTTAATGAGAAACAATATAGAAAATATTTCTTTTGCACTTTTGCAAGGCTTCCATCAGAAAATTTAGCAGATGTGAATAAAAAATAAACATGAAAATACGATGTCAACGAATTCAATAGAATTTTTTCTCTGGTAAAAATGTTCTAAGATTCATAAAAAAATAGTTTGTGAGTCTCCCAAAGCACTTTAAATCAAAACGTTTACAATTGATTCAATTGCAAGCTAAAAGGCGTACAAAAGGCAATTCAAGGAAATGTTGAGAATATAAATATGATTGCATAGTCACCTCAGCCCCCAAGTTATGTATTAGTGAATGAATTGATACCAGAAAAACTGATATTATCAAGAAACAAATATTTGACAATAAAAGTGCAGCTGAGCTTGGGCGCTTGGTGCCATAAAATTAAAATTAGTAATAAAAAAGAATATGGGGCAGCAAGGTTCAACACAAAAAAATAAATGAGAAATTTATAAATAATTTTTACTGAAAGTTTATGAAAGATTTCATTAGAAAATTAACAGGGAAGATCGAAAAGTTCACACGAAATTCATCTGGATGGATCTTAAATGAACTTAATGAAATTGTTGTATATAAACCTTTGAGAGGTTGAAGCTCCACAGAACTCCCAGGAAAATATGAAATGAATTGTATACTTGTAAGTTCATAAACATCAGAAAGGAAGGTTTAGGAATGTTTTAAATGGTGTATAGCCAAATATGTATGCCTATATCAACTATATCTAGAAGGAATTTAAAAGTAGATTAAACACTGAAGCAGCTGAACTGAATTTCCCGGACATTAAATTCCCAATAAATATTCAAGATATTGCAAATTTCGAAAACTTAATCAATGTATGAGCTAATGTCTAATTATAATGCGCTCTCGAAAAATGCCCTTTCCAAACAAAAAAGTAAACTAGAGCACCCTTGTGAACGCGCGAGGTTACCGGCACGGTGGCCCTCCCAAATGTAGGCTATATAAAGAGTGCGCACTGTCGATGTGTAGCTCATATCTCACGAAACCCTGCTCTCAATACGGTCTTGTCTTAACAGTTGCATCGCTATTAGCAACTATTCCTTGTATTACAGAGCACCTTTCTCGACAGTGAACCACTGAAGTATTCCCTCTCGTCTTAATTATCCTGCACACCCACTTTGCCATTTGGCCAAGAGCCTACACCTACGCTGATGAAGATTACTACT
>LQNS02007216.1:3744629-3758759 GCA_001587735.2 Parhyale hawaiensis | reverse complement strand
ATTGGCCCTCCAGATAGGATTACGATAACAAAAATTCAAACTGATTCAGAATTTCTTATTACTTTCTTAATTATCAGCACCAGACTCTGGTTATTAATTCTGTATCTTTTCCCAGTAAAATCGATTCAGTATTCATTATTTTGGAAAGGTGAGTTGGTAACACTTGAGTTTTGTTCTGACAAATGTTGTAGTAAATTGTAAGACATGCGTCAAAGCAAACCTCTTCCCTTCTTCGAAACACCTGTATCAGTCAGTCATTCTTTGATGCACCAAGGCTGGAGCGACATCTTGATCCTGCATATACGCGTATATCTTCCTAGTTTCAGAGTGTCATTTGTATGATTTACGTCTTTTTTTTACGTGTTTCGGTTCACACTTAACGTTCAGCATAAAAACAGCTTCATTTCCGCATTAAACCCCATTAACTTCTTCAGTGATATCAATTTTTCATTTTACCGTAATTTTTATAAAATTTCCCTAAATCAGGATAGCCCACCGTTCAATCCTTTCTGCCACGTCGGCCAGTAGAGCTCGGAAGTTTCTGCAGCCGTACAATGTACTAGTTTTATTTTTTTTAAATATTTATATATGCAATGTTTATTTTTCTTGTGTTATGGTTTGTGGTTTTCTAAGGCTTTTCTTTCATTTATTGCATATGAAAAAGCTTTGAAATTTGAAATATTAGAAGCAGGCAATGAAGGTCAAACTAGAGCTATGGAATCCTGATAGTTTTGGGCCGTGAAGGAAACTAGAGAAGTTAGTAGTAGTAGCTATGACCCATTGATCAAATTATGAACTTTGACAAACGCCTGAAATTTGAAATTACTGATGAATGCATGAAAATTCAACATAAAATGAACTTACATGAGTAGTATGAAAATCAGCAGATTTTGTAATACATCAGTGCATTCTCGATTATGACTCAACCGAATGAGACCTTCAAGTGAACTGTACTTAATGAACGGATTGACATGCTACGGTGAACCTGGCTAGTGCCTACTTCGTGTCCCTGAATTAACTGTGCTAAAGTTATAGCGAGATACTGAAATAAAATCACGAATGAAGCCGGTGAATCATAGGCGCAAGCACTACGTTGAATGAAACTTATCATGGCTCTCAAGTACCGCATGGCCTCTCCCAGGGTATCAATATATGCAATAACTTTATGAAACTAGATTGAACCTTTTCGAGCCTGTGACTTTATTGATAGTAATTTGAACAATTTCTATTTTTTTGCAATAAAAGAAGGCTAAGCTTGATTGAACGTCAAGTCGACTGGGATTGCAGCTTAAATAAGTCATGTGTAAGAAGTGTGTTAGCTGTGCATACTACAGTAATTCCCTCTACCAAGTCATACTGACGAAAGAAAAAGCTTCTAGTCATTTACCGTTACTAATATTTATACTTTTAATACGTTCTTTGTGTTCTGTTGCTTCACTCGTCGTTTCATTTTAAATTGGTTATTTTTTCTGGAGTTTAATAAATAAATTATATGGTTTTATCGCCCCGTTAGTTTCATAGTTTATAATAGATAATAAATGAATTTTAGCAGCCGATGCCTTCAGGCTTATCAAATTGTTGTATAGAGTGTTAAAATATATGTATAACTATTCCTATTCTTTGCAAATTTTATCCAAATCTGGTCTATGTTTATATTAGCGCTGCCTCCCCGCTACAATCTTTTGGTAAACATTCGTCAAACTCTCGACCGAACAATCCGATCATTACAAACAGTTGGTCATTTATGCCCTTTATTAACATTTCCAACGATTCCCGTAAATTTCAAAGCTTTTTGAATTATTTTGCTAGCCAACATAAAATCACACAGTACATGGGTATGGATTAGCTCGAGTCGCTGGCAATTTGTTTGTAGGAGAGTTGCTTAATGCCAATGCTGTCTGCAGGCAAGGTATAGTCTGAGTGAATCCAAGTATTTTCCCTGTACGTGACCAGCTATTTATGTGACAGGGCCTCATCGATATAGAAAAATGTAGTTACTCTGTGCATGTTAGCTTATTTGTGATTCTATTGTGCTCTTAACAGAAATTATTTAATTTGATAAATCAAAGATAAACAAACAATTAAAGAGGTCGATGCAAAAACATATCTACTCGATCCAAATGAAGCAGAGTTTGTTAAAAGAGATACTAAATTGGTTACTTGTATAACGGGAATTAGGAGTCGATTCGGTTTATATATTTAAAGAAAAAAAATGCTCACGGAACCCGGCACTGAAAAAATTAAAAAAACTGTATTCGAGAAAAAAATAACATGATATGCCCCCATTAATCTTTCAAGAAAAAGTTGAATTTCTGCAAGCAAGGTTAAGAAATGGTTAGAAAAACAATGTTAATTGTTACACAAGCCTATTAGACATCGATCTCCAACAAGAAGAGTGCATATTCCAAGAAAGAAGATGAAATTCAGACAGATTTAATAGACACACAAAAATCAAACTCCAAAACAGCATCATTGATTAAATTTTAAGCATTATCGATATTTTAGCATAATATTGCGAGGACAGCTCCTATCATCAGGAGAACAGGTGAAGCAGTTAGAGCTGTTTTCGTTGAATATTTGAGAAACGTATCCCTTCCAAAGTGCAATTAAATTCGAGAGGAGACTTTGTAAACAAACATACACAAGCTGTATTAAAAAAAACATGGCATACAATGATTTGGTACGGGAAATGAAACTAAAACTCAAGTTCCAGAACGTTTGAGCCCAACGCTAGAAGCAAAAATGTGAAATATCACTCACAATGCTCTTAGAGGTGGATTGATATTCTTCCTGCTCTTGTAGAAATTTAGAAAAATAACTCCAACAGAACCATAAAAATATCCATGAAAGAAGCTTTTAAGCAGAACAGTGAAGCTGTTTTTAGCTGGAGTAGACATACTGATGTAAGACTATTAGATAATGAATCTAAATTCAGTGTTGGTGATGGAGTGAGAATTAACGAAAAATATTGTACATCCATACACACCCAATTTTACAGCCAAACTATTTACTGTATCTGAAGTACTTCCTACACGGCCCATAACATGCAGAGCAATAATGTAGAACTCATTAGAACTTTTTATGCTGGAAAATTTTCAACATAAGATAGGGATGTATATGATATAGAAAAAGTTTTGAAAATATCAAAAGGAAAACTATTTGCAAAATGGCGTGGTAATAGAACGACTTGAATACTGAGTTTTCTAGTTGTATTTTATGAAAATGACCTACGTCATGTTGAAACGCAGGCAAGTTGAAACGGAAATTCGAGATAACTTTCTTTAAGAAGAACTATTGGATTAAAAGTTATGTCAAGACACACGAACTGTTAGTAAAACCTCTCGCAAAAATTGCTTATGAAACTTCTAAGACAACCGCAGCAGCAGCAGCAGCAGCAGCTTAGAATTAAACTAAAATTGAAAGCGAGAAAAGTCCAGTAATTGGAGGTGACGAAACTTTCGATATTGGATCATGTGTTATAAGTAGAGCCCTGATTTATTGCAGTTTCCGGCGTTAGTGCAATAACTGCAATAAGTGCAATCACTGCAATGAGAGCTATAAATGTAATATATTATGCCATGTTCCCATGTCCCTCACTGTAATGCGTCCACTACAACTGATGGACACGGCGCGTTGATTTGAGAGAAGCAGCTGTAGCAAACGCAGTAGACTGAAGAATGAAACATGTCCTTTTTTTGAACGCGCTGCGTCATCCAAGTTCAGCAACCAAAACTTTTGAACGCTAGATTTATCCTCTGCAGCGATTACAGTCATGGACGAGTCGACAATTTTTTTATCTTCACTTTAATGTTCAGAATCACTGTACAGTACTCCCCTTTAAGATAAGGAAACTAGAAAACCTGAAAATGTTGTAAGAACACGGACGCCATCTTTGATTTGGAAGTCCAACTGATTGCTCTGTGCTGAGTTCTCTTCTGTTGGTTCACCAGGCTATAAATACTTTAAAAGTAGGCTGTTCCTATCAAAATCAGTCTATAAGATTATGGGACACGAAGCTACGAATATGACTTCAAACCGACGTTACTCCTAAATGCTCATGCTTTATTCTGTTCTTCCTCTTTTTTCCCGACTCATGTGCATTGATCTTGTGTGGGAACATCTTCGTGAATGGGTTAACCGTTTCTGTGGAAATGCTATATGTCCCTTGCTCTTTCCTCTGTGATATAGTCCCTCTCGGAAACTGAGGCTTGAACCTTCTGACTAATAATTAATTAATCAAAAAGACGCGAAATATGACCGAACATGTAAAGAAACAATATCATAACTGAACACGCGGCATGATTCATATGAATGAAGAACACTTCTACGTGTGGACAAAAAAGTTGACGTACAGCTTGTGTTCATTTTCGTGATTGAATGCGTTACGATGAGGGACGTTTGAACTCATGGCGCTTATTATCACTGCCACGTGTCACAAGACTTCAAACGCTATGACATTTGGTTCCCAATTATTGTTCCATATATTTGTTGGGGTAATAATATAAATGAGTTGTAAAATCTCAAAATCGAACTATTAAATTTTTATAACCTTTTTCGTTACGGGGATACATCATGGGAACAGGTAAAGCGGGATATCTCCATAAATCATTCTTATCATTGGAAGAATTGTCAATAAGCTCAAACGCAATGTATATTGACAATTGGAATTTAGAACTGATATAGGTGTCCGTTGATTCACTGACATGCTATTCCCTTTTGCTATCAGACTTTTTTTCCTTCAATTTTTTTGCTGTATTTGCATTTTCCTTGTTTCCTATTTCTCCCACTCCTATTGCTTAGGTGCAATAACAGTAATTTTTAGGTGCAATAAGAGCAAATTTTAGGTGTAATAAGATTAATTCTTAGGCGCAATAAGACCAATTTTTAGGAGCTATAACTGCAATATTTTAACCGCAATGTATCCCGGCTCTAGTTATAAGCTTAGGACTATCTCCCATGCAGTATTTAGATTTTTTTTCCAAGTGGACAATGATCATGCGTAGAATTGAAAATTGGGGTGAAAAGCTGAATCTTGGTCAGTATCATAGTAAAATTCAATGTAACAATTTTTCCGTTGATAACTAATTGTATCAAGGAATAGATGGTCTATGGAAGTTGATAACTAAGGAAGAATTCAATGTTGGGAATTTTTTCCAAGGATACCTTGGAGTCTATTCGGAGCTTTTGTTGGAGATAACTCTTTTTCTGAATGAAAAGGGAATCAATAGAGATAGCATAAGAGAGAAAAAAATAGTGCGCCTTTGTACAAGCAATACAAAAATATGGCGGTAAGCAAGGCTATTGAACGCATTCAAGAACGTCGCACTTGTAAATCAATCTTACCCGCTGCCCTTGAGTCGGCATCTGATGAGAAAACTTGTAAAGGAATTAATAATAATAATAATATGTTTTATTAGGTACACATAGGAAATGGTACACATGGTACACAGGAGACAGTTTAATATTAAAGTTACATTAGATACTAAGATCAGGTAATACTATCATTACAACCTACACTGCATTGCGCTCATTGTTTAGCCCCTGCTTGGAAATAATATTTTGTATTTTTTGTATTTTTGTACTGTATTTTTACCATGAGGCATTAACCAGTTGATCGATATACAATACATAGACGTTCTTTAAGATATCCAGAGCAGGAAACAACCGCATTTTTAATGAAATTTCAGCAGTTGAAAACGAATTATTGAGCCCTAATAATTTGTTTTTAAAAGTATTTCAATCAAGAATTGTAATACTTGCAGCAAAAAATCGACAAATCACTTCACTTATATCCTGCAATAATGCTTCCCAAAGGTGAACACCATGTATTTATGAGACTGCGCTTTGTGGATTAGATACATATGAATTCCATCATAAATATTGATAAAGACAATAATTGTTTTTCTTCTCCTACAATGCTAAAATACTCACAATAAAAATTCCTACTGCATGTAAAGAAATTGGAAGCATTAATTACTATATTCGAAAGCATTGCAAAAGTGTTTCAAATAAAGATCTAGCGCGTAATCCACTATTGTCTTTTTTTTTATTCACTTGATGTGATTGCTATATAAAAATACGGCAGACTCGGCCGATTTCTTCAGTAATTGATAGTTATAACTGAAACATCTGCTCTATCATTTCCTCACACCTTCGCATATACATAGAAAGCTTTAGAATGCGGCTTTATTAAAATTGTTCATTTTGTGCTCCCATACCGTATGCTCACTACATGTATTCTTCCATATTAAAAATGTCACAAGATACATGCACTGAGTGAATATAATACGGCTGAAATAAATGAACATCGGTAGGTATATTACCGATAAACTGGACTTCATACCATCATTTCGACACCGATTGAAATGGTTTTTTTTTATGAAGAAGAGCGTCTCGCAATTTGAATTTTTACCCTATTTATTACTGAAAGCGTCAGGTTCAGATGAACATACGGAACCACCGACGGGATAATATTTTAGAAGTATTTAAAACGTTTCTGCTGCACATCTTGTCGTAAATAAAGAATAGTTTTAGTTTGCTAGGTATACAAAAAATATTTAAATGACATTGTACATGTTGCTTCACTATTCTTTTTGCCATTGTACATTCGGGTCAATCCCCTTCGCAATATTTTTCTCAGTTTGTCGACACTGATAGACTTCTAAGCTAAAGTAGATGCTCTTTGCTTGGATTTCATTCAACATATTCTTCCTCCAAAGCCACAAAAAAACTTGAATAGAGGACACACAGCCAGAACTGAAGGAGTTTTCTGTTGGTGGCTGCGGCAGCGGTGCTCTGGAGAATTGAAACACGCTTGGTTAAGCTAGATTTCATAAAAAACCAGCGGTTGCCGTCTTACTAGCTGCAACCTGTGGATAGTGCAGAGAGCTAAAGCAATGCTCCTCAGCAGTATCTCAAACCCGTATTGTGCATACAAATTGTAAAACTAGGTTCCTAGTCAGTCAGTTAATCTGTCACGTAAGACCTGTGAGTAGAAGCACCTCAAATTTGAGCTTAACTCTTTCTCCTACTGATCTCTCCCTATCGTATCCAGGATACCCTAATTTTTCCTTGTAGATTACTGATGAAAGTGTCACGGCCGTACTAACTAACTAAACAACCAACCAACCAGCCAACCAACCAACGAACCAACAAACCAACGAACCAACCGACCAACCGACTAACCAACTAACCAACTAACCAACTATCCAACTAACCGACTAACCAACTAACCGACTAACCAACTAACCGACTAACCAACTAATCAGCTAACGGAGATACACGCAGAAGTGTCATAAAGATGCTTATTGTATTAAGACGTTACTCCTACGGAAAATATTAAGGGTATAAAGGGAATATTATATTCATATACCTATATTCGTCAACTGTATATCAACACTGTGTCTCTATAGACAAGTAAAGTATTAAGTAGCAAATGTGACTTATCTATTGTTATGTCTCACTAACTGTATGCTTCTGATTGGGCAGATCTCGACGCTAGTCGTAACTTCTGGGTACTTGATATTCTGACATCTCAATGGGCAATTCGACTACAACAGAACTCAACACTGCAGAACTAAATGCTTTTCACGGATATTAATATTTGTTGCTGAACTATCGCCCTATATATGCTTAGAAAACGGCGCTGCAGAAATTTGCATATTTTACAGCACCGAGCCCCCAGTTACGAAAGTTGTTTCGAATAGAAGAGAAATTACAAGTCCTTCCAGTGTCAACGTCCTGTAGAGCTTGTCTTAATTTACACTAAATGTAAAATGGGGTTAGGGGACGGACTTCAGGATTTTCCTTCAGAATCTTGGTTGCTTTCTTTGACCAGCAAAACATCGTTTGGGTTTAGTTTTCTGCAATGGGGTATCATTGATGCCTTATGGGGCTTGCTTCCGTAATGTTAAACTATGTATATTGTGTACTACCGTAGTGGTTATTCAGTATCTCTTTTTGGGTAATTTACCGCACGGGTTCTGTTTAACTGTGTGAATCGTCCTTTAAATTTGCTGATTTTAGAATGTCTCTCCTACTGCCTTACCAAGCGCGGCGTTCTTCAACAAGGTGAAGCTTTCATCAGTACTGGTGTTTTCTGGGTGTTTTTCTTACTGTCTTGCATTGCGTGGCTTTTTCAACAGCACAAAACTTTCTTTCGTTTCGGTGTTTTTTTTTGTCTGTAGTATCATGCGCAGCTTTGTTCAACGACATGAAACTCTCTTTGGTTTTGGTGTTTTTGAGTGTCTCTCTCATATCGTCCTTCCATGCGTGGCTCTCTTTAAGAACATGAAACTTTCTATAGTTTTGGTGTCCATTAGAATATATTTTCTTGCCATACGCGGTTTTCATTAACATGAAACTTTCTTGGGTTTCGGTGTTTTTTGCGTGTCTCGTGTACTGTTCTACTATGTACGGCTTTCATCAACAACATAGAACTCTCTATCGTCGAGGTGTGTCTTGAGTGACTCTATTATTGTCATGCTATGTGCGGCTCTTTTCAACAACATACGATTATTCATGATTCCGGTATTTTTTGAGTTGGTATTTTTCCTACTGTCTTGCTGTACGTGGCTGTTTTCAGTAACACGTTGAAAATTTTCATGGTATTTGTGTTTTTTAGAATCTCTCGTAGGTACTGTCTGAAAACATGCATCTTTCTTCAATAACACGATGAATTTTTATATGGTTTCACTTTTGGTGTGTTTTGAGTGTCTCCCTTACTGCATTCCCGTGCGCTGCACTCTTACACCAGAAAATTTTTCGGTTTGGTGTTTTTTTTTTCGTTTTTTCTTACTGTCCTGCCATGTCTCGTAGAAAACATGGAATTTCTTAGATTTTAGTGTTTTCTTTTGTGTGTTATTGCTGCGCGATTCTCTTCGACTGCGTTGAACTTCGTATTTCGTGGTGTTAATAGCCTTCTTATAGTACATAATGTATCTCTACTGCCGCTTGTGCCAGAATGGCTGAGTCAGCACTTTTTCAAAATTTTGCAAACGATACTACCACTCTATTTACTAGAAATCGTCTCATCGAAAATACAAATATTCTTTTCGTTTCACAGGGCGTTGTAAACGAGTATTTCTGAAATATTTCATTATTGAGCGATCCTATCTGTAACGATATGTTACTTATAATTCTGCTTTCATTCTGTACAATTTATTTGGTTTAGTGTTGAACATATGGCTTGGTTTGCCGTAATTACCTGCGATACATTAGTTTCACAACTCAAAGATACAATTGCTCTTTCCACTCACGAGTAACCGGCTTGGATATCAATCTGTTCTTATCTTACGCGAAATTATATTAAATATTAGATAATATTTGAAATTTTGTGCAACTTGCGGGTACTTCGGACATTTTTCTTTCGATTCGAAATGCAAATTGGTTAAAAATATATGCATTGAGAGTTTTGAACAATAGCCTGCAATATGCTAGGTATCCAATCCTACCGACGAGTACCATCATTGAAGCAAATTCCATTAAAGTATTTCTTTGTAAGTTTACTGTTTCAGTGAATACTGTTAATGAGAACCTTTTTCTCAACTCTAGCAAACTTATTTCATTCTGAAATTGGTGAAAACTAATTGTTCTGTATCAAAATTGAAAATAATTAGGCTCAATAGCAGATTCAAAAAATTTGAAATATTGTCCAATTTCGTGTTACATGCCAAGATGTATGCAGTAGGTCAGTAAAATTTCTTCTTCTGAATGTGTGCGTTTGGTGTGGCCTTGTAAGTGCACTGAGTGAGTTTGGGGCACCACAAATAAATATTGTCTTTATATTTACTGATATGTTGAGTCTGGAAATTATTGTGCTGCTGTTCTGTGGAACCTAAAGTTGTATCTTGAGTAAATGCACCTTGATATTATAAGTTATGCAGCAACAGATCTTGTCCAACTACTAACTTTAGGTCAAGTGTGAGTGGTTTTCACTGCAGAAGCAGAAGGTTTAAAAACATGTCAAATCCTAACGTACCAAATTTGAGTGTGCTAAGGGTGCTTCGTAGCTCTTTATCAACAAGTCAGAGTTCTTTTTTTCGATCCCAGGTAGGAAGTCCTGCTGTTCGGCAATGCATCGTCCGCATTTCTGCCAGTCATAGTCGGCTTGGATTGGGGTTGGCCTTACTAGCCAGAAATAACAATGGTCGAGAAGGGAGAGGGAGGAATGGAGGACACAGTAAACGCGAGTTTTCCTGGTGTGCCGTATTAGCTCAGGCAATCTGGGGTCGACTGCAGCCGAAAATCAGCAACTCTTGGCCTTAGAGTGGAATTATCTGCCACATTAGCCTTTACTTGAGGGAGACTAGATTGGGTGTGCAGGCAAGGCAAACTTACTATTGCTTATCGAAAACTGGCAAAGTTTTAGAGTCATAACGCTAGCACGCCAGGCGCAAGTAGCCGTTTTGTGCCGAAGAAAAACCAGTAACCGTCGCTTTAGAGTTGCGGCGTCCACTGTTTTACCCTAGAGCGAGACATCTACGCCGCAACGAGGCACCAGAACGAGTTACTACTAGCTGCAGTTGTATTGCTATAATCCTGTCTACTAGGTACTGTCTCTTGCGGAGCCTAATCAACCTTTTGCGGCCATCTGTAGTGCGATGCGACTATAATTGCGATGTTAAGCCCGGTGCCCACCTAACAACTTTTGTTGCCGCCAGCAGCCTCTCAACTAGTGCGTTTACGGAGCCGCTGCACCACTTCTGCTTGTGTAGAATTCAACTGTATAAAATTGCTGAAAATTTCAGTCGTTAATGCAATTTTTACACTCCAGCAAGGGGCAACGGTGAACTTTCAACGATCGCCCTAGTTTTATTCAGTCTAAGTCCACAAAGATTGGTATTTTCAGAATTAGAGCACGATGGTCATGGACGCCATGCTGAATTCACTGCCACGACCACGCAGTTGGATCAGCTGAGTTGGCTCTAGGCTGCTAGGGCAATGCAAGTTGTTACGTGAGCGCCGGGCTTTATGCCACTCATTTCTGCCATGGATAAGCCAAATTGGAAACGCCGTTGCTTCTTAACCTGGCATGTACCTCGGTGATCTACTGAGCATAATATTTTACGACTGGCTGGAAACGACTATTGTGTTAGACAAATTAACTAACTATTCTACATATCTTTTGAAAGCAGTTGGACTCAGTACATGTTAGTAATTATTCTACTTGTTTTACTGAACCCTTACTTTGCATAACGGTTATAAAATGGATGGCTGAAATTGCTGCCGACTTAATTCTGACTAATACGTCCATTTGCTTTTATTACCTTCAGAAATGCTGTACACAGCAGAACTCAAGCTTGAACATAGAAATTAATACTTAAAATTTCCTCTTAATCCGAGTTTGTGCCTAGCGGAGCTAGAACGAGAGCGCGCTAGTAGCGCCGCTAAGTTTTTAGCCAATGTCA
This sequence comes from Parhyale hawaiensis, assembly GCA_001587735.2. NCBI lineage: Eukaryota > Metazoa > Arthropoda > Malacostraca > Amphipoda > Hyalidae > Parhyale > Parhyale hawaiensis. The sequence goes on along the minus strand of LQNS02007216.1, from coordinate 3,747,351 downwards.
AGAGCTAGTTTTTGCATTATACAGGGCGCTGTAAAATTCTTTGTACAAACTTCGGCCGCTAGTAGAAAATATCAATACAAATACTTTTCATAAAAATTCGAAAAACGATTATTTTCTTAGATATTGGGCTTAGAAAATTTATGGGAATTCAAGATCAGATTGCAGTGTGGCCTGTATTGAACCGCAATAATTATCGCCCGTATCACCTCCAGAAGGTCCAGGGTCTACTTCCCACAGATTATGCTTCTCGTGAACGATTCGCGCAGTGGTTTTAAAATCAGGAGTTAGGATATCCCCATTTTGCAGAACATGTGTTGTTCACAGATGAAGCTGCCTTCACCCGTGATGGACTTTTTAATGTTCATAATTATCACGTATGGCAGCAGAACAACCCTCAAACATCGCCACCAGCATCGCTATACTGTCGATGTTTAGGCAGGTTTCGTTCACAATGAAATCATTGGCCCCCATACATTTTACTAGAGCGTCTCGCTAGGAATGTTTACAGTCTTTCTTGAAGAAGTCCTTTCGGATTTATTGGGCGATAGGCCATTGGGTATTCGTAGAAGACTTTGGTTTCAACGCGATGGAGCCCCGGCACATTATGCCCTGAATGTGAAACGTTTTCTCGACCTTCAATTTCCAAATGGATGGATTGGTCAAAATGTTGCTGTGTCCTGGCCACCAAGATCACCTGATCTGTTTCCGCTAGATTTTTTTCTAGTGGGGGAATATGAAAAGTGTTATTTATGACACACCTGTTGAGTCGGAAGAAGACGTTGTCGCCCGAATCGCAGTTGCTGCTGGAGCTATCGCTGAGAGTTAATAGTATCTTTGACGATGGTCTCGTGCTTGTATCAATGTTCATGGTAGATATTTTAAACAATTAATGTCATGTGATCCTTGTTAATAAAAACAAATATACAGATATATAAAACTTAATTTTCACCTCTCTCACTTTATTTGCGGGTGATAATTAGTTTATCATCATCGTTTATCATTTCCCTTGAACCTGTCCCACAAAGCAGGGGTGTTTCCACACCGGTCAGTTACACATTGCAATCACTGGTCATGCTGAGTGATGTTCTATTTATATCTCCATGCCTTTCATGCTACGTGCCTCAAAATATTTAAATATGCACACCAAAGGGGACCAAGGTTAGGTTTTGTTTCGCAAATGACTGCTTAACAAACGGGCAGAAATAATCAGACGCCAGCATTGAGCAAAGCCATTGCAGCGGCAAGTTTAGTGCAAACAGGCACTGCCATAGTGTGATAGTTGAAAATGAACTTCATCTTGTACGATCGCATGAAAATAAGAAACAAGACAAAGATGTACCATCCAGCAAGAAAATATAGCTTATTAGTAATTTTTTGCGCTTATGATTCTCATAACACATTGGTCCAGCCCAAAATAGTGCAGTTGTAAGCGATTGGCGATCTATTGTTGTTGATAACCTGGATATTGAGCAAAATATTGAGGCACCGTTACTAAAAAGTCTCTAGTAAAAAAATTTTAGTCCCATAATCCCACAAAGCGAATTAACTAGAAACCACCTTGTGGATTTTGAATTAACAAAACTTATTGCTGAAATGGTCATCAACTATCATAGCAGCAAGCGCGCAGCAGGACTGGATTACCTGCTGTTGTTCTTAAGATGGTTTAGCTCAGCATCTCTTATCCCCTCTACCTGGTGAGGCGAAAGTTATGAGAAGTAAGGTCAAGTCCAGTCAACTAGAAGCATGAAATTGCAACACCTATAGCCAAAGCTGGAAACAATATTGAGTCAGCTGACTATAGATCCGCCTCACGTTGTGTAATCGTTTGAAAGACTGCTCACAAAGACACTTAGTGCACTATCTAGAGAGCAATAATTTACTTACATCAAATCAACATGGCATACGACATACACAATCCACCACCTCACTACTATACAAGATCGTTATGGCTTATGATCGTTGTAGACGCACTGTGCCAATACAAAATGTGAACATAATCTACTGAGATTATGCAAGAGCGCTTTGTACTCAAGCTCACCAATCTGGGTGCCCGTGACAAATGTCTTCGATAGTTTAAAGTTTTCGTAACTAACCTAACCTAGAATTTAATTATGAACAATAAAGTATCAAAATGATAGCCGGTACTAAGTGAAGTCCCACATGACACGGTGTTTGGCCCAGTCCTCTTCTTCATCGTAATGATTGGTAGAGAAACAGTGCGAATATTTCTGTTTATTCTTCGCTTCTCATACATGACCCAAGAATATTAGCAGCACTGCAGTCAGCGTCAGAAGCATGCGCGGTTCAAATAGCTTTTCCCAGCATCTTTCAGCGGTTACCGCATTAGCAACATAGTCTTCAACGTAGCAAAAAAATCAATAAAATTAATTAAATAACAATCGAACTCTTAGAATACGGGAAAGCTTGTTCTGTTCCTGTATCAGCATTATTGTTACGGCGTGTTGGGAATATTTAAGTGTCATCATACATATATGTATAATTAATTGATTGATGACATGTGACATATTTATATATGCATAATTGATTGGAAAGTGTGTATATATATATATATATTATATGAAATGAATTGACATAAAAGGTTATACATGACGCCATAATTATTGGGAGGCGAGCCACCCCCCACAAGATTATAAATGACAATCAAAGTAATGGAAGCAACAAACGAATGCAATCATGAAATCAATAATCAATTCATTTAAAA
>LQNS02007216.1:3681577-3715615 GCA_001587735.2 Parhyale hawaiensis | reverse complement strand
GGTTAGGCAAGGGTAGGTTAGGTTAGCCTAGGTAGTGTTTATTTTAGTGGTGGCGCGCGCAGCAAAGCTTATTTGAACGCGCAATCGTCGTGAACGACGATAGTGCTCCCCGGCATGCCGGCCACGGCGGAACCCGCACGTATTTTTCCCTTAGCCGTTCTCTTCACAATAGGGGAACCATTGTGTACCACTGTACGCTCCATTATAGCAGTCCGACACGTCATCTATAGTGCAGCGAGTTTTAAACCATCTTGTTCCTTCAGTCACAGGTGATAAAAGTTGGTGATACGGTTAATCCATTACAGGTGCGTGATATAAATATAAAGTTGCAAGGGAAAGAAAACAGTTTCATTTTTTTCGACTGTATATACAACCGTAATCACTAACTATCAGCATCGTCAAGACTACATTTTCCATAAAATGAAATGGCATAATACACTATTAGGCCATAGTGATTAGAAACAGCAATAAACTGTGGTAACGCCTAGCCAGCTAGTAACCGCAGTAACTTCGGCAGTATGGCGTCCTGCAGGTCAAATTTTTTTGATGCCTGAGGAGGAAGTAAGCTTACAATGTAGGCCAGGAGCTAATAACGCAGCGTATGGCAGCACTTCATGTCTACAAGTCTTGCTGCACCAGAGGATGAGGCTCGTGAAAATGATGTGGATATTTTGTCCCCCATGATAGGTATTTATCGTTAAATGCGTTAATTACATAAAATACCTCAATTTTTATGTAAGTAAAACGCTGCTTCGAACACTTTACGTGTCACTAACGCAATGGAACCTCCGATAAATCAGGTCAGGCTTTAAACTGACACCGTATCTGATACTGGGCCTCGATCGCTCCGGAAACGGCTCACACGAGCAGAGCGCGCTTGCCTGACCGTGTTCCACGGATATTCCGGGTCTTCGCGACGGTAGCAGTATACACTTGAGCCTCCTACAGAGCGCGACCGCTTTCCGAAAGCAAGCGCGCAGTGCATGGCATGCGCTCAATGGGAACATCTGGTACCATTTCGGTTGCAATGGCAACATTACACTTAAAGAAATTTTCTTTGAAGAGTAACTGATGTATATTTGAATACTAGTAACCCAAGCAGTCATTATGAATGACTGCAGAAAATTATCACTTCAGGAATACCCCCGCTGTCTCCTGTGCTCGTTACTATCTTGGAGAGGAAAAGCTTTCTTCCAGCAAACTGCAGAGGCAGAAGGGCAAGCGGAGCTCATGGCATATCATCTGTATAGACTCACAGTCTGTAAGCTGAATGAGGCAGCCGATGTGCAGGTGCTGGTCCAAAAGCATAGCTTGAAGTTAGAATAAGCAGCCCCAAATTAGAAGAAGACTGTATCTATGTTACCACTGAAAAGAATGCTTCATTCTTCTTCAAAACTCTGAATTGAGATTGCAGAACGGTTGCAATTCAATTGCAAAGCATTGTAATGAGCCAGCACTCGATCAGCAGCATATAGTGACTGCCTGATGAATTTTCTCCTATCTAATTCCTTAACAGCGTGACGGAGAGACGGACCAACCAAATGAGCGAGCATGATCACAGCGACCAACAACTGTGTATTATTATATAAGTAGATAAAATGAATAATTTATAACACAAAGGGACTCGCTAAACAATAGATAAGCTTTCATATTTTATTTTTTTCAATGTTATGAGGAAGTTAGCAAATCCTGAAAATTACTGGTAGCTATATAATAAGAGATAAGCTACAACTTCATGAAATAATAGGTAATATATCATATGAATATTCTGAATATGACTGCATTCTGTGAGAATATAGTTTCCTAATATTAACCATTTTCTATTATTGAATTCTTATTAATGTAGTCATTCATCGTTAAAACGGAGGCAATGCAAAAGCATTGGAAGTTTAGCGTTTTTTCTTACCTAATGAATTTATTTTATTTTCAGAGTATGACATAAAACCCTCTAGTGATATACCCAATGCTTAACTACGCTCTTCATCTTCTTTTATTTCGCATACTTGCTGCTTTAACCCGTTAATGCCAAGATTTTTTTCTTTGAAATTTTTACCGAAATTGAAAATTTTATATAACAGATATTGTTACTGAATAGAAAAAAAGAGTTCTCATTTCAATAATTTATAGAAAAAAATGCATTTTCAGTTTGGTCCAATTTTAAGGACCATGGGCACATGGACAACTTTTGTTCTGCAAACAGGACTTTCAAATTACCTGGATTTTTGTAAGCTATGGATGAAATATAAAAGATCTTCTGCTTTATTTATTCAAACAAATGTGGCGCATATTGCATTAAAACATAAATAACATCACACCTTCATCTCTACATAGGAATTAGCTACGTTGTATGTCAGTTGGTTAAACAGTCACCCATATGGAGAGATACATCACAACATCGACATTGTTTATGACACCTTTTTTCTTGCATACAGCAGCTTTTCGTTGTTTATCACCTTATGTGCTATGCAGAACATCCATCCAAAGCATCACCATCAGCAATATCTTTTTCAACAGTAAATTCGTTCACTGGTGGAGGGATTTTGACTACAGTATATGAACAAAACTATCACGGGTAGTGTCATTTTTCTTCTCAATAGCTCACTGCAGGTTGAATTGACTAGAATGACTTCACTAAATGGGAAATACATGGAGAAGTACTGAAATGAAACGATAATGAGTAATTTAGTTTTTATGTATTTATAGCGTGTTGCTGCTTTATCTCGACTCAACCGCGATAGCAGTGATTTGTCTTTAGTATATTGGTTTGCTACGAAAAATGGGGGTCACAAAACCGGGTCTTTCAGGGGACGGGGAGCCCACGCACAGATCTGTTTCTAAACAGGATCCCTGTGCATCGGCACAGAGAGATATGAATGAAGGAATGACTAACAGCTAGTCTACAGTCGTTGAAGGAAAGAATACGGAGTAACAGGGGATAGCAGTAGGTGATGAAATAAGGACAGCAGAGGGCAGAAAAGATAGATGTCCCGAAGAAAACGTGCAAAACCTATTCCTAAAACACAAAGAATGGCTGCCTAACACAAACAAGAACTAATAACACATATTTCCTAAGCTAGCGATAATCAAGCTCACTAACAGTACCAGACAATACATATATGTCAGGAAACTAAAAATGTTTCTATAGAGCTTGATTTTGTAATCAGTAGATTCATTTCTGTAAAGGATTTTCTTTCTCATACATATAAAGCATGTAAAATTTGAGTTTGTCATATATTAATTCATATTTATTAACAATTTTCTTTTTTATGGAAGCATCGAACTCCACGTGTCCATGGTCCTTATTTAGGACCAAACTTTGAAGGTTAATAAATTTTGAACAAACTTTTCTTTCAACAATTTTTTTACTTTATATGACAGTGCTAACATTCACTTATACTGTGTAGAAATATGAGTTCAATAAAATAAAAATGTAGCGAATGACAGGTGATTGAAGATAGAAGAAATGTATTGTATCCTTCCCCGTTAATTCTTTGCACTTTTTTAAAAAAGATCTGCAGCAGTGTTACCAGAATCTACCAGGAAATGGGTAAATTAGTTGAAAACACTTCTAACCTTGATGCCTAATGAAAATTATCTCTGAAAATCAATAGCGAAAGAGAAATATGATTAATTATTTACTTGGTCCAAACGAAGGTGGGCGCTAATGGGTTAATGTCTGCTGTATTTAAATACTCTTGAATTTTTCAAATGGATTCGTTCGTGGTGTTCTGTGTGTAGCTCTCAACAAGATTTGTAGGATTTCGTTCAAATATTTCATCTGCGTTAGTATTCTGTGCTATCAGCAGAAGGTCAGAATTAGTCGGATCTCGATCGTCACTTTGTAGCGACTCCGTTATCTCAGTAGCTACACAGACTAAAGAATATTTCTTTAGTCTGTGGTAGCTAGAACAAATTTCATCCAGACCTGCAGAATGCGCAAGTTCAATAGTTTCTTCAATGGTTTCGAGCAATGGCGTTGCACTTGTCCGCTGGGAATGTGCACATTCTGGCCATAATCAGACCACCAGGCATTAATTGTTGACTGTTTTATTTCGTTCCAAGACTGCTCTATATATTTAAAAATATTTTATTGTATAATTTTCCCAGATGAAGTCAGTACGGGGAGAACCAATAACTTGCCTGGCACATGGGCTAATAACAATAAAAATAGTATGAATAAAGTTTCATCCAGAAACTCGGTCATTTATACAGCAGCAGGCTCGCATATACTTAGTCCTAGTATACCTCAAGTATAATGCAACATCATATAACTTTAGAGGCTTTTTAAATATAATTTGAAAACTCTCTTTATATTGAATTAAGATCACAGATAATAGCTCTTTTTTTCGGAAATAGAGTTAGTAAGGCAATTGGGTAATTCCCTAGATACCACACTATAACAGCACCGATATTGATTTAAACAGAAATCCACGATATGTTGAGATAACCTTCATACAACCGGCAATCACTGAATGCCGGCTAGCTGTAACGGTCGTCCAACAAGACTAGGTTCAAATGATGAAAAATCACAGAACTCTAGTACGGTATATATTATGTTTTTAGTGTGCGCTCAACCTCTCGTTTCTAAGTGTCAGCAGAACAATTTGATATATAGAAACCTAAGCCACAAAGCTAGCACATTTCTATTTTTATGCTCCTATAACCGAGTTTGCTCCAAGGAAAATTTACAGCTACGCAAACTTCGATGTGGGGCCCAAATTATAAAGTTATATTGTAAGTTTATTGAATATAGCCAAGGAAATTCAAGCGAAGAACGAAATTACAACTGCACAGATCTGGATGTACAACGGCACAACTGCATGTTAGAACAAACCCTGAATTAAATCTTTAATAAAAACTAACCATAAAATTTATTTCTAATTTACTATTTAATCTACTTCTCTTCAATCAAACTGTAAATATTAGTCAATTAACTTAACTTTTACAACATGTGCTTGTCGATACTTTATTTGGCGATATCATTAATGTCGTCAGCTGTTTCTGTAGTTCATTTTAGTTGTCCATAAATCACATTTTTCGTTAGAATCTATCAATGAAAACGAAATCCGCGCTCAGTGTGAGACCGCTCAGTTGAAACACGAGGCGCTCAGTGCGTATTGCGGCGCTCAGAAGGAGGTTCAAGTGTATTGCTGTTTTGGCTAGCGCGGCGCAGCGCTCATTGCTCGGATGAATTTATTTGGAACAAGGTGGGGAATGTCAGCCTAGAAACGCTCCTGGCGACCGGGCAGCGCTATCGTCGTTCACGACCGCTTTGTGTGCCTGGTTGTGTACGCAGATCGTGTGCGTGTGAGCGGCGTTCAAGTTGCCGCGCCGCGCTGCTCGCTGTATCGCTGATTAAGTTAGGTTACGTTAGGTTAGGTAAGGTTAGGTAACGTTAGGTAACGTACGTTAGGTAAGGCTAGGTAAGGTTAGGTTGGGTTAAGTTGGGTTAGGTTAGATTAGGTAAGGTTAGGTTAGAAAGTTAGGTAAGGAGGTTAGGTTAGGTAAGGGTAGGTTAGGTTAGGCTAGGTTAGGTTAGCTTAGGTAGTGTTTATTTTAGTGGTGGCACACAGGAAAGCTTACGTGAATGCAAAGTGATCGTGAACGACGATAGTGCGACCGAGTAGCGCGGTAGCCTATCGGATATGCCACTTTTCTCGACTGTGTACGGGGCTACCATATGCCACCCTTGTTGCATGGAAATTCTTAATAGGGATTGTAGGGTTCGTGCGATTCAGTGACTTGGCGTTGAAATATGTGATTTATGTTCATTAGATCGTTTTTTTTTTATGTATGCTTTCATTGTGAACCTAGACTTTGGACTAGTATTGCTAGACGTTTCGAATTTTCGTTCTCTCCATTACCTAGCCCTGGGATGGTTTTGGCTGTACCCTTGCCCAATGCGTTTGTTGATGGATTCTCTGATTTCTGAATTGAGTGTTTATCATATGCATGCTCTATTTGAAAGCTTATGGGCTCGTAGACTATTACGATGGATTGAGCTACAGCGTACATTGAGCGCTGTATGTTAGTTAGGCTTGTCCAATATACATACTAATTGGTAGGAAACAGCGCCCCTTGGACCCGATGCGATTTTTTAGCATTAGCTGGGACGTGTTTCCTCTGTTCCCCCTTGACTTCCTTCCATTATTCATACACCTACTGATGTTACTGTCACACGTTTTATCTCGTTTTTTCCGACTTGCTGCTCCTGTGCTCGTTGATGCTGAGCTGGGAGCGCCTGTTTACTGTGAGTGTTCCGCGTGTCGCTCTCACCTATACTGCCAGCCTGTTTTTTTTTTCCTCTTTTTGAATCACAGTATACGTACGCTGTGGATAACAAGGGTCACTGGCAATGAAGTAATTACAATAGCAATAATTTGCTCATTGTCTACATTATAACCATTATCAATTTACATAGTTTTGGAGACCTGCTTGGAATATTTTCTCGCCTGAGGGAAATAACGGCGCTGTACAAAGCGGTCACAACGTAAACACATATCTTGCAGTGTGTGAACGAATCTTTGTACTCGGTAACCAAAGTGCGATCCTATCAACTCAAATTCCTATTGGCCCATCCCACTGATGGTATAATTTTTGACTTCTTTTGCAGGTTTATGTAAATACTATACAAGCATTAATATATATATACAGTTTACGTGTCAAGTGCACCATAACTCGTCTTTTATCTTTCATTTTCTGAGATAGTTTTCCTTCCTAACACGAGTTGATGTAAAGAAGGGAATTTTAATACATTTGTCACAGGACATGGTCTGTATTTTACGAGCTCTCACTCTCTTCCGGTGAATGTCTTTTAACAAAAAAAAAAATACAAATTCAAGTTAAAGTGCTCTGTGTTGGCTCAGCTCTCCCAGCTACAACAGCAAAGTAAATTGGAAGCCAAGCTCATTTTCATGGATTTAAGAACTGCCGTATCTCGGTAACGATGTTGCAAATCTCGCACGCAAGAGCAGGTTTGTGCACGTGTCGGACGCGCCGCGGCTCCTCAGCGGCACGTGCACGACGCGACACACACGAGCGGAAACAATGACAGGGCAGGCATGTCACATGTGGCCGGGTCCTCCCATCAGCCAAAGGAAAAAAAGGTTTAACTCGAGTACAAAGCCAAGAGTAATGGGGAAATTCACCGGCATCTGATAACGTTGCGAGCGAAAGGGACGGGCCGCTTTTATGGTTTCAACATCAGCCCTGTTGTCCTTATCTTTATAATTAAATAGATGTGCTGTGAATTTTTTGCATTGATAATCGGCCAATCTAGTCTTTAGTTTTCAGTGCCATCATTGGAGCCCTAGTAGTTATAAATTTGGCATAACGTTGCTTTGTCCATCAAATGAATGAAGGAAATGTGCAGAGGCTGTCCTGTTAAGGCACTGCATTTGTTAGGGGAAATCTAGGTTTGGACGTAAATGGGTAAATTTAGCTGTTTTTACGACGAAAGTTTTGGAAAATAGTTCCTTAAGGTATATTTAATATGGAAGACATGTGCTACATGACCTAAGGAAGAACTTAGCTTAGCACTCGTGGTATCTATGATGCTATCTCAATAAACGGCGTCATATGATTGGCTGGGAGTTGGCGTTCATGTAACTCTCTGATTTGTCCGAAACTTGAAATAAAAGCATTGACTTTGCTACTTTGGATCGTATGTATTGCAGGTTTGTCTCCACCACCATGAGCTCGAGATTGACAGAAACTCCATTTTGTAGAACCGAACCTAGCTGTCGTTCATCTCAATAATGGTCATCAAAGTAGGGTTCATGCCTGAAGCTGTATCTAAAATGGCAGAACTAAAACAATGTTTTTGGCTAAAGTTTCAAACGAGCTAAATTTACTTGAGCGACCTCAACATGTCCTCGCCCTGCCATTTGGTGGTGCCAATAGATGTATTATTTGATGTATTTTTTTCTTCAAAAGCTTTGTTGCTTCCAAATTAGCTCTAGTACCCAAGTTAAAATTTTGACTGCTCTAGAAAGTAAATTTTGCAACACCTTCTGCAAGGGACGGTAAAAAATTTATTAAGGGCAGTAAAGAGTAGTTCTGAAACTTTTTGGCAGTGAAAAGCACTCGGTGTTCATCAGCAATCGTGTAACAGGAAGAACACAGGCATAGCTATCAAGGACTCGCTCCTGGAGACACGTATGTAATATTTCTTTAGTAATTTTATTTTCAAAGCCTGCTCAAGCCATAGCTTATTTCCCTTTGCAATTTTACGAATTTGACATGTTTCACTACCCTGGGTGAAATAGTGAAGCGCATAGTTTGTTGTAATTACCTTCATTGCTAGGCATGGTTCTCTTAATTTTGAACCAGAAACATTGTCTTGTTTTTTAAATAAGCTTTCACTATTTAAGACCATTCAAGATAAGGCCCTGACTTATTTTTAAGGGGAACAATAGAAGTAAAATTTTCATTCGGTGTGAAATTTTGATTCTGCGTAATTTTGAAATATTTTAAAAATATTGAATTATTTTCAGAAAACACACGGATCAAAGTCAGGTGGCTCGTGCGAACAGCATTGTTTGGAACGTAAGGAAAAGTTGACACTCGGTGGCATAGACTTAACAAATTATTCGTTTAGAAGATTTTTTCACTGAGGTGGTACTCATACTGTAAATGAACTTCAACTGTTAGCTTTGATGGAATAAAATCTGTACCACCTGCTGGAAAGGAGTTATCAAGTTTCTTTCTAGTAAAAAGTATGCACATAACATACCCTACAGCTAAAATATAGGCGTTCAAGAGTAATTAGCAACTACATTCCACTTGGTGTATGTTCAAGCGAGCCAATCAAAATTGCATCCCGGCTTAGTGCAAAGTGCTCGTTATCATGGCACATTGATACGAACTACTTGGAAAAGTAAAAGATCTTTGAGCGAGGCCCAGGTGGCGTTACAACACCTTGTGACGCATTCAGATTCCCCTCCACAGTTCAATCGTCACTTGTTACCAACGGGAGAATCAACAGCGATTCACCTCCAGAGTGCACGCAACTACTGGTAACTGGTTCATCTGGTACCGTTGCTATCTAGGAGTAGAGTAAGCGTTTGAAAGTCATGCATTCCATGTGAGTTGCATGTTAAGTGTGTTGTAATATACATGTTGTGCGGGAATGATGGATTTGCGCGATCGATCGATCGCGCTGCGCAAACGATGGATGTTGTAGGTATTTGGCCGTAATTTCGGGTAAGTTGGACTATATTCGGGTTTAATGTCGGGTAGGTTAGGGGAGGCAAGGACTGTTTTTTTTTATTTTAAAATTTGAACGATCGATCGATCGCGCTGCGCAAACGATCGATCGATCGCGCACAACATACACACTCTACAACGGTGCAGGGTTTTGGCAGTTAGATCAACGGTGCCTGCTCTTCGTACATCAATACATTGCCTATGAAATATGAAAGTCTCACATAGCTAAATATTCACCGCTGGCATCAAAGGCTCCAAATGAGGTGATCCTCTCGCCAATAGAGCGCAAGGGGCCGCCACGACTCAGATGCTTTTCCCAACTAATGGCTGCTATGAGCGAAAAATAAATTCTCATATGGTGGAAACTTTATCAGTCCGTTAAAGCTGCTCTGCCACTCTGGTGTTGTGGCTTAAGCATTTCCTACTGCTGCTTTATGCGAGTTGTAATTTTTAATTCTTTTAAAGCTGCTCTGATGGTCTGGTACCTTGTGGAATAAAATCTCTCTGCCAATTTCTACTTGAGTTGAAAAATTTCCCATCATAACTGAGGCTGTGTTTAGTGAATGTTTAGATTTGTTTGGTTTGCCACGCGTTGGATTCCTCATATTCCTGCTTGACGTGTCCATTCCTACCCATGGAAATAATCTCTGGTACAAATAGCTCTATGTTTGCTGTCTTATACTCAAGTCATGGAAGTTAATGGCTAAATTAAACAGTTGACTTATGCAATTGCCAATGATGCTAATCGGAGCAGTGAACTAATATGCTAATATTGAGTTAATTATTGCTAATTTAAGCTTCTGATGAGACGCAGATGCTCTTGAGAATTCTTCATACCAGCGCACAAACGTAAATTCTCTATATCATGAAAATATATACAAACTTCTTTCTGAGAAAGTACTCCGTATAAGCGATGGTAGCACATCCATGTACTGTAGAGCCCTAAATTACATATATCAGAAGTATTACCTGTAGTTGATGATAACTGATGCACGTACGATTTTTGTTTAAACATAAAAAAAACTTTCTTCTTAGTGTTGCTGCGAGTTAATCGATGAAGACTTAGCAAAAATATTTTATCCAATCGATGATACTTTTAATGACATAATGTATTGCAGTAACTTTCGACTTTTACGGGTCTCGAATTTTACAACTCTTTACTTTTACAAACGTAATTTTGTGGAACTATCTCGAATTTTACGAATTGTGTTCCCTATTCTCGAATATTACTATTTGTTCTTCCGTCTAGTATTCCTAACGTTTTCGATGAGTGATGTATTATGCAGCATTGTTTATTGTACAACACCAACTTCCTGAGTAATTAATGGACATGTTATCAATTGTTTTTCTATATATTTCCTTTATACTGTTGTAGAATAACGAAAAGTTTCTTCCGGCTATCTTAACATAGTCCATGGTTGAAATACCTTTTTCTTCGTACTCCATTGTGGCGGTATGTAACCTTGTCTCGACTTCACGAACGCATCTCGAGTATTACAATTTCATCCGTACCCCCATCTCTCGTAAAAGTCGAGACTTATATGTACTGTCAATGCATGCACTTGATAACTCTACTGGTGGCAACGCTGCGGAATTCGTTCCAACAACTGCACACTTAGGTCTCATAATTCATATGAACCTCATTCAATAAATACTTTCACAGAATTGAGACATAAATTACTTAGACAATTTTACAACTTCATAATTATTCCAGTAGTTATTTCTTAGCTTAAAAGTGCAACAGGACGGGGGAAAAAATCTTTCACGATGGCGAAATTAGGCGCATCGGCCTGAACGTCTTTTTGTGTTTTTTTTTTTTTCTTGTTCTTTTAAAAGGCCTAACGGCGCCATTTTTTCAATTTATATCAAAGTTACAATTTTTTGCACCGATCTTGAGTGTAGACTGTAGTTACACATAAATATGTGGACTTTCTAAGCGATTTAGCACTTTCTAATCTTTGCACATATATGGAATATTTTTTCATTATCCTATAGTTAATACGATTCGTAGCTTTCAGTGGGTAGCACAAATGGCCCGTGGCTATCCGCCTGCGGCGAAGAAAACTACACACGTTCCTGCTAACAATGTACTTTTAAACCTTATATGGAGTTCACACTTTTATTTGTATAGTGTTTGTCCTGACCTGAAATGTTACCATGATCATACATGAGCAAACTTCGCTGATTTTAATTGCTTACTTTTTACGACCCCAGCCCTTCAACTCTAACCATGGGTTTTGTTCGATAGTTTGCCAAGTTACAGCTCACGGAGTATTCGCCGGAATGTAGAGTTTTTAACGCGTCTGTGTATCTGTCTTTTCGCGCCCGGGACTAAGAAAGTATGGTGCTCTTTCCCCAAGATCGTAAATTATTTTCTCTAAAATCCCAGAGGCATCAGAAGCGGGTGAGCGGCTCAGTAATGGTTTAACCGAGCAGATGGGACGACTACGATTTTTAGCGCTCGAAAATACCTATGTGATTTAACCCATTAAAATATATCGATTTATATTTCCTTCCAATAGGGATTGCATTATCTGGGGCGTCGAAAAAGGCCGTTGGTTGCAATGAATTAAGTTAATTATTTTATATACTGCAGCCAATCCAATGAGGTGGGTTGAGGGCTGTGAGATCTAGAGTACGTCGATTCTTTTTTTTTTCAGTGATGGATAAAGCCTGTACACCGACCAGAAGCTTATCATTGTCTAACAGGTGAGTCTAGGTAGAGAGGAAAAAATGCTGATTCCCCAAATCGAAAATAAGTCCTCATAACAAATCAGCAAAAGGTTACTTTACACCCTACAACGGCACTAATCAGAGAGACCCTACCGTTCTCCCCGTCTCTGTCGAAGAGTTATCATTAAAGTCCAAATTTACCTATTTATTAACCTTTCCTTTGCGACACTGATGATGCTGAGCTTCATGAGACTTTCTATAAGGGAAAACGTATTACATTAGGATGAGCAGTGGATGTCACCGCTTAGCAGAATGGATAGGGGGAGGAAGGGACTGCGGAAGAGGGAAACAGGTAAAGAAGAGGCTGCCTAGACAAGAGCGGGCAGGTCGTCGGCAGAAAGGACCTGTCCGTGAAGGAAAAAACACGAGATAGCGAGAAAGAATAGCGGGAGAAGAGAGTAGGAGAGAGAAAGGAGCGCCACAGTGACCCGCGAAGCCACTCCAAACGGTGAGTGCCTGCGTTTGGCCCACCGAAGTCCTCATCGCAGCGCAGAGACTCCCGCAGGGTCCACCCACGACGAAGACGCTCAGGCATCGGGTGGGGATGAGCAGTAACATATGTAGCTGGTGTTGCAGAAACTGAGGGCCAGTGCTGTTGATTTAAATGGGAGATTTAAGGCTTGCACGCATGCAGTTTCTATGTCTACTCGACTCCACATGAATGCAATGTACTTTTGATTACTAAATGTCGAATTGACATAGGAATTAAGCTACTGACTGGCAGTCAACTGTCGCTGGCGCGCTTGTGCCCGCAGTATCACGCGAGGTTTGTGCTCGTTATACGGTTGTTACGGTGGCTGGATCCATCTGCAGTGTTCGAACTTCCGTATGGTCTTGAGCTAGCCCTCCAACTGGCACTGCCCTGCCTGCCGCAACCCCATCCCTCCCAACTTCCCAAAAATCCCTCCGCTCCCTCCTCTTCCTCCTCCACTCCACTTTCCGCGAGTTTGCCTCCCCTCTCCCGCACCTCCGCCTTCTTCCCCTGCACCTATTCCCGCACAAATGCTCCCTCATCCTCCACCATATTCCAACCTCTGCGGGAAAGATACTTCAGTTCAACTGCAAAGCCATCCATCACGCTCATGGATAACTGGAGAGTTTCCTGAAACGCTAGCGGATTTCGGTGGCCTGAATTCAGTAGACGAAATTTTCCCCTTGCTCCAAATTCAGTCAGTTGTCCCATTTCTCCGACATTAGGTGGGGCAGACCTGTCCTGGGTGGTGGAGGGACGAGACTATCCTCGCCACCCCTCCCAGTCCTACTCTCCACTGGACATATACCTCTCTCGGTTGATGCAGTTATCGAATTCAAGGGGCAAAGGGTTGCCTCCCTAGATACCTACTAACATCTTCAATTTATCTACTTCCTCCTCCCTCTTTCTGTCCCGTTCAGTTATTTCCCAAACTTCATTCTGCTTCTTAAGTCACTTCAGTCTTCCAGAATGCTGGTCTATGAAGATTTCAATGCCCGATATCTGCCCAGGTTCCCATCTGACAATCGACTCTCCACCGACAGAACTGATGAGCTTCAGGAAGTAATCTGCTCTAGCGAGTTTGTCGTCGTCAACCGTGCGCTCCCACTTGCCTTCCCACCTAAAACGCTTCTTCCTCTCCTGACATCTCTCATTCGAGCTCGTACCGAGTGCTCGATTTCGACTGGCACACTTTTATTTTTGTGTGTGTTCCGACCACCTCTCCACTATTCTCTTGCTCAGCTGTCTTCCAGTCAGCCTTGACGCCTTTTTTCACAAATTCCCCCAAAGTGCACTGCGAATCCTCCCGGGCGGCGAAAGAAGTGGCCATAGAACGGCTGACTTTTCCTTCCTCGGCTTCTTCCGAAGAGGTCACCTTCAGGAGAGTCTTACTTCAGGCGAATAAGCATCATATCCCTGCCGGCATGGTGTGGAAAGTTGCCCTACGAGTAATTTCCTGGCAGTGCACGTGCATTTGCTCGCCGATGAGACGTGGTCAGAGCTGCTAACCCCTCTGACCCCTCCATTTACTTCCTAAATCAAGAAATTATCAGGAACACCTGGAGGCCGCCAGGACGGTTGGGCGGAAATCGTGAAGCTCTGCGATTACCGCACTCATGCTTGCCGATTATGGTTTAGTTTCAAGTTCCACTCTGGTAAACGTATCTGGATGGATACGAATGGGCCAGTCAGATTTGCTGGCGTTGGAAAACCTCGGACGGGGCGATCTCCCAACCTTTATTTCACTTTTTCATTCAGGTGCCCCACTGCCCAATCTCGCTCTACATGAAAGTTGCGCTGCCTGATTCATTGTCATCGCACTTTTGATAGATCCTATGTTCATTTCACTATCGAAGATGTGCAGAGGGGATGCTACTTCGGGGCGGAAACTCCGCCGCCGCAGGTCCAGATGGACTTACCATTCTCCACCTCCTGAAAACCTGTCCCGTCCTGTCCAGTCATCATCTTTGTGATTGTCATACCGGACGAGCCCATAGACGATGGTGGCTCCTATTACCCTAACTCACTGTTTTGCCTCGCGGTTAGGCTACTAAAGAGACTCCTTATTGCCAACTATCCAATTCCGGACCATCAGCATAATTTCAGGCCCGACATCCAGGACGCACATCGGATATACAGCCTGTGGGGCAGACTATTGCAATGGGCTTCAACAAAATGAAACCTCCTAACTGGTCAGTTGCGGTGACCGTAAATTTTTCCTAGACTTTCTATTCAATCGATTACAACCACCTTCTCGACCCAGTCCAGCCCTGTACGTACCACCTTCTCGACCCAGTCCAGCCCTGTACGTAAAGTTGGAAGAACATAAATCTGCAGCACTATGAATATGTACCGTTGTAGCGGTTTAGATGTTATTCTTTCAGTACTGTGATCTTAACCCTATCCGTTGCCAATTTTTTTGAGCTGCTTGAGCGTCAAGGCAGTACAAATTTGTACCGACTTGTACCGCCCACTGAAATTGTTTTTAACTTTATCAATATCAGGGTTTTTTTCTTCATGGTCTCAAAAGTCATTCATTCAACTATTCTTTCGCCTATTTAATTAAAAAAATAACGCATCAGAGTAATTTTACTGTCAATTAAATTCGAATATCAGAAAATATCTCCGAACAGTATGTACAGGGTGAAATCTCCTGCAGCATATCTGCCGCAATTTTCATGCTTTGACAAGCTGAACGTATAATCGCTTCTATTTTTCATTTCTAGCCTTGTTGTTGTCGTTAAGTGATAATTGTGAAAGTACTTCATGATAACAAGAAAATCTACGCTGAAATGTTATCATCTAATGTTATGAAATATTTATCTATATTTTTGGCTGTAATGTGCAGGTATATTAGAATTTTATTGATAGTCATGTTCAATTGAGAAAAGTCACGGAGTTTTGGGCGCTGAATATCACTGGGAGCAGAACTGTGAACGAAAAACTGTAGGGCGGTACAAATTGTTGTAAGCTTCAAGCGATAGATAGTGAAATATGTGAGTGAGATTAAACTTCACTACTTTACATGAGTAAATTTATTAAATTACATAAAATGTGAGTAGGTAGACTGCGGGAATTTTGTTAAGCAATTTGGTAAATAGCATTAATTTTGAATACGTAAGTTATTGTGGTATTATAGCAGTTTTTATACTGATTATTAAATAACACCTTGTAGATACAGTAGATTAAGCAAAAATGGAACCAACTTGTGGCTATGGCTTGGGGAAGGCGTCATGACACGACATTTCAAAATTCCAATCTGTTGCGGCACAGTGGCGCAAAGTAAGTGGCAATTATCTATTGTGCGTTCTCTTCAATCAAGAGAGTAAATAATTAGTACAATTGCCATTCCCTATTCAACTCTTCGTCTGAGTTGCTTAAATCATTTAAGTTGGCTTTATCGTTCTCAAGTAAAAACTCGTTAAAAAGTTCTCTCTGATGCTAATCTATGTTCACACGCTAATGCATAGGATTCGTTCCAGCATAGATTTTAATTTACTTTACTTAAGAAGAGTTGGTGCAGCAGGAACGTCTCTGGCTGACCTCGATGAAATTTTGCGATGCTCTTGGGCCATGCAGCTTTTAAATTCAACGAGGACTGCAGTGTTGGAGAAATTCTGAGTTTGCTTTTTAGGAATAGAAGAGCAGTCGGAGGATATT
This sequence comes from Parhyale hawaiensis, assembly GCA_001587735.2. Lineage (NCBI taxonomy): Eukaryota > Metazoa > Arthropoda > Malacostraca > Amphipoda > Hyalidae > Parhyale > Parhyale hawaiensis. The sequence goes on along the minus strand of LQNS02007216.1, from coordinate 3,699,543 downwards.
TGGAGCTCCACTGCGACATCGCACTGCACTCGCTCTAATGCAGATCTTTGCTCCTTGGCAATTGCAATGGCCACGACACTCTGGATGGTAGTGGCCTTAGCTGCTTGTTTTCCTTTGATGTAAAAGGAGTACTCAGTATTTTACATTGGATTTGGATCATCAGCAACCACACTTCTTTTGTGCGTCTTGTTTTTATATATGTGGCTCACATTAAGCAGTATATCAGGAAAATATAAACGAACTGTTATATTGACGATTTTTCTTTTTCCTAGTACACTGCATTCGCTTTGATTATTATGAATATCAATGTTTCTGTGATTACAAAAAATGGCAATGAATATACTTACCATAACAATATATTTAGAAGGGGAAATTACCTTCAGTCAAATGAGATATTTTTGCACGTAGTCATGTGGAAGCCATTCGTCATTATTTTATAAGTTTGCATGTTTGACTAAGCTGGGCCAAATGGTACGTCTTGCTGATACCGATCGTTCTAGAATTACTTACATGCTTGACACGAAGATGTCTATGCTAGAAATACATGACTCGTGGCCTTCGAAGTATGAATCATGTTGTTCATCGTGGTAAGAAGGGGAGAAAAACACCAAATAGTTTTCATTGGCGAGTCTATCTGCTCGGGATATTCGCGAACTGAAAATTTTGATGGCAAGAACGGCAGTACGGCCGGTGCTTTATGCACTGGTGCGTTTTAGTTTGGAATTCATTGCCGGGATCAGCTTTCCGTTGCGTTGGTGTACGGGAGTTTAAGTCAGCTGTTAATCGAAGTCTGATGGATTTTCCTTGGCAGCGTTTCGGGCTTCCTGGTGCTGCATGATGCTTCATTTGAGCTTCACTACCTGTCCGTGAATTCCCAAGCCTGAAAATTTTAATAATAATAGAACTAGTAAGACTGTTTTTAATGATACTGGCCTCTTGAATATGAGTGAAAGAACGGGGTGCAACACCCTAAAAAGCACTGGTGATGTACTGAAACCCTAGAACAACCACTATTAAATAAACATCACAAACCAGTAATCTTATTTTCACAGATGAGAGTCGTGCGACCCTTGGTGGGCCGGATAGTTGGACATCTGGTTGCGTACTGATGAGGCATTGACCCAAGCTTTGGATTCAATGGTATTCGAAACTGGAGAAATGGGTGGAATCGACTGGGATGTAATCATCAGACCATAACTATAAGGCGAACCAACGGGTAAAGCTTGATTGGGAAGCCTACTGTGAGCTCTTTGACAATTGTCACGTGCGTTGGTTACTGAACCAATCGCTGTCTTCGCGAAAGACCATGGGCTTTCAATATAACCATGCCCTTGTACATAGATCTCAGTGCGCCTATAGCTAATTCAAGGATGCTGGTTGTAAGAGTGAGAGGGTGATGGTATGGCCACCGGATAGCTCCGAGCTGAATCCCGTTGAGAACATGTGGTTCATCATCAAAAGGAGTTTATGGCTGTAGAAGGCAGTGTACAAGCCTATAGAAGACCTTTGGAGAACTATTTAGGATATATCAAACATTACTTCATCAGATGACCGATGCCTTACAAAGATCTTTAAAAACGCAATTTTATAGTTCTGGATACTGTGACGAAACTTCATTCTTATGAATTAAATATTATTTTCGAAATGTAACTACATGATGTTCCATTGGAGTCCATTGTTTCTGCATGCTTCTAAAAAGTATCGTAACCCTATCCTTTCATTTTCAAAGGCTTAAAGATTCATAATATACAATTGGATTTTTCATTTGTAAAATTAATAATAGACTTATTTCTACTAATATTCAAACATCTTTACTAACAACGTGCTAGGCACGTCCTTGACACCTTGTGCTAAAGCGTGCTGGGCGGTCCCTTTCCACTTTATGATACAACGTACTGGGCACGTCCCTAGCACGATATGACGCGACGGGCTAAGGACGCGCCCAGAACGTTGTTAGCACGTTGTGATACGACGTGCTAACAACGTTAGGAGCTGAATTGACAATGTCAGGTAGCTATGAAAGTTTTCATAACAATGTCAACACGTTGTCTCACAACGTGCTGGTCACAACTTGCTATCGAAGTTATCTGTCTCCGCAGATCACCGTGCATGGCACGTTGATCTTTGGATTCACGACGTGCTATCTACGTAGAATTAACGTCAAAATGTTAGTTGGGAATAACGTTTTGTGATGTACACAAAGTTATGTTGACAATAACACTGCAATGCATTCAGATGGGTAGATGATGAAAGTGTTGAAAAGACTAACGTGTAGACAGAACTTTCAGGATCTTACGCACGTTAGCCAAAGGAACAGGCTTCCTCAACTAATTGTCGTAAAGATAGATTCGAGATTACCAAAGGAGCTGTAAAATGTTAGCCGTCAAGTTTAGTTTGCTCAACAAGTGCCGTTAGTTTAAATGTCGGAGAGCTTTTCAAGCTTGGAGGGAATTATAACTCAAAATAATTCTTTGCAAGAGTGTTCGATATAGATAGACACACTACGGCATTCGGACGCGGAAAAGACGGCATTCATTCTTTAAACTAGCGTGTGTACTCTCTACAGGCTCTTAAGAGACAACTTGCCCGTGCTTCTGAATACTTCTTATACAGTATATAAATAAAACTATCTCTCTAAAGTTACCACTATTACTGTTTCATTTACATTCTGAATGAAACTGTAAGCAAGTTGGCCAAGCCATTTCTGAGAGACACGAGCTGCCATGGCCTACACATATTCAGAACTACAACTAAGCTTTTAATTTATAATAACTTCTGCTCAGCTGACATTAAGAAACAACTTCAGTGTCATGAAATGTGTTTAGACCGCAAAAAAAGGTGTCCTTTATTGCTCGATAGGTTAGTACCTACACTTCACTTTGACATTGCCTTTGGCGTCACTTGTATAACTTCAAATTTCATTCACTAATACATTACATATTGTTACAACGGTACAACTCACTTTTGGAAAATTTAAATATCCACTTCAATCCATCCTGGTCGATAACCATGCATGTTATTAACTAGTCATCAATTCCCGCCGCTAGAACAAAACCTGCCTTACTTTTAAACATTCCCTAAATACTTCCCCATTACTTTATTAGCATTTAGCTATACCATGAAATAGAACATCATCCAGTGCTGGATAGGACGCCGTACGTTACTCGAATTGAGAAATCCACTTCAGTATTTTTCTGGCCCGCATGCAACATTCTTCTCCCGCCTGCTGTTCACCGGCGCCCTGCAGGGAGCTCGGCAAGCCAGATCGATTCCGCATGACCGAAGCTTCGTAAGTTTTTCTCAAGTTTGCTGCAGCGAAAGCAACGTGAATTGCTCTTCTCTTTCCAATTGAGGAACTCGATAAAATTGTGCCGAGTCTGGGAGCCGCTGCCGCTGCTGCTACAGGCAAGTCTGACCTATTGTAACCTCGATTTGTGATGTGCTTTCTAATGGAAAGACGGAGGATGTAAACGTGAGTTTCATACGCATCTGAGGTACTAATACTGCAAAGCAATACAGGACGTTACGGTGAGAAGTTTTCTCCTGAAAAGATAGCTCAGAGCAAAATTTTGTTGCTCTATCTGTTGCTTACGCAAAACTCACAAGTCGAGTGTCATGTAATCTATTGTCGATGGAAGATGGATAGCAGGTGCGAGAATTACAGTAGAACAGGCACTGCAGCTGCACGAGCTCAGTGAAGACAGAATTGCACAAACAGGCGAGAATTAGAACAGCTTCGTACACTGGTTATTTCATCTCGGGTATGGCGTTGCCCCGACTTGGAAGCGTTAGTTTTATATTCACGGTAATAGGACGCTTACGTTCTGAACTCACACCCCTTGTATCGCAGGTTCTAGGCCAATCCAGGCACGCGAACTCTTTGCTGATCTACGTGTACTGACTAGATAGTGGTAGGTATGCAGAGCCGTCGTGGGGGCACTTATCTTCCTCAGAAATAAGGGGCAGGGGGCGCGAATCATTGCATCTTCAGTGAAAATAGCGCCATAGATCATGATGACCGGTGGTCGGCTGGAGCCGGACTTATTCCTTTGGGGCTAGTTGGCCTATGTCCGCAGCGAAAACCGGTGCGTGTGGGTTTCCCAGTTGAGGGTGTAGTAGTAGTAGTAGAAACTTTACCAGCTCTTCAGTGGCACACAGCCGAACAAATGTGGGTGCGGTCAAGTTGACTCTACCGTTACCTCCCAAAGACCCCACACCATGTACGATCTTTAAATTTGTTGTTTTGTTTTTCTCAGCCCTGGAGCAGACGAAAACAAACAAAACAGCCGCAGAGGTATGCATTATTTGATGTGTGGGGACTTCTCAAGCCGTATTGCATGAATCATGCAAGTGTAATTTTCATGAAACATACTGTATAGACTAGTGTAGAGTCAAATTATTAGACTCCACTTTTGTTTTCACGTAAAAACTAGTTTAGTGACGCTCCACTTCAGCAATATTTCCGATGCATCAGCAAACTTTTCACATAAATGCCAGGCTGTCAAAACTTTGAAGTAATATGCTGATGCTAAAGGGATTTTTATTTTAAGGCCTCACAGCATCATTTTTTGCTACTGCACTTATATCACTCCAGTTTTTTGGGGTGCACGGCAACAGAAATTCAATGCAATAACACGGAATTATCATGAGTATGTGCTGGTCGAGCTCCAGCACATTTCAAATAAAAAAGAGCTATGTAGATACTACTGCGCTCAAACTATAATATATTTGGCACTATTATTATGCACGGCTACCAGCACGTTATATATTCAGGTGGTATGTGATTCCCTCAGTTGTGTCACTTCATTGCCAAGAAATCACAAATTACTTAAACTTATCGAAATCTAAAAGAGCTGAAGTGTATTAACTAGAATTTGGCCGCCTTTATCTTGGTAGTCTTAACACGGCATTCAAGCAACAATTTAACGAAAAGCGCGCATCGTTAAACAATATAAAAAGACTTACCTGAATCGTAGAGAAATCAGAAATATCAAGTAAACGAGCATCACTAAACTGCTTTGAAATTCATGCCAATGGCCGCGTACAGGAAGCATACCGACTGTTGCACACCATTTTTGAAAAACTTTATGATCCAAAGCAACAGCGAAACTGACTTGCAAGAAGTAACTCGGCCTCAATGAAGAACGGTCGTATCCCTTTCTTGCCTGAATTAAGCATCAGTTTAAGTAAGAACTGTACAACGTGTACTGTCCATAAACGTCAACAATAGGCACAAAAAGATTATACATATACCAACAATTGTGAATTAAAATTTCTGAAACCATTTTATATTTGACATGGAAGTTAGATATAGAGCATACAGAAGGGCCACACACATGCATTTCTCCAGCAAAATGTTATCAGTGTACGACTATAACGTATTAAAGTCAAATTGATTTTATTTCTTGGTAAAATGAAGCATAATTCCAGCCGACGTTACATAGTCAGAACTGTGGTGTCAAAGACGGTAGACTCGCTTAACGACTATCCCAGGTGTCCCCATTTCCGGTTAGGTCAGTGTCCTCTCTGTGGACTCTAAATATCCAAGCTTTGAAACAGCAATCTCCAGGATGGATCGCAAACTTCACTTCCTGACAAGGAGACGAACCTTGGTCCCAGAGACAACCAGGTTAACTCAGCGCTCTTACCTCTCTGATACAGCTAGAGTTAAACCTCGAGTTACAGGCTAGTTCTCACGTTAGCCTTTAGGACGTGTTCTCTCAGCTATTCGTTGGACTGTTTTCCTACGTCTTTCTAAACACCACTGGGTGTCTACTAAAAACTTTTGTTTGAATGTTCGCCGTCATTTCAATTAACGAAATAAGTATCACTGAAAAATTTTCTGATATCGCCTCAGATTGGAGCGAACCATAACTTAGAAAATGGTATTCTTTCCTAATTACAACTTAGAACGCCATGTTCTTTCCTACTGCTTAAACGACAGCAACCATTCAAAAGACAATCGGGTGGAATGACCTTATAATACTGTAGGTGCTTAAAGGAAGAACAAGCATTGTTGACTGGCGATTTTAAAATACCGAATTTGATTTTCCACGCAGCGAAGACGGATAACATTATGAAGCTTATAATCATTTGATTCATAGACGCAACTCTCGTAATTCAGCTTCAGGGAAGAGCTTTGAACCTCACCCCGCCAACAGCCGCGTATAGCAAGAAGAACCATCTTTCACAGACCATTTGAGTTGAATTGTTTGATTACTGGCAGTGGCGAGCGTGACGCAGGTCTCTGCACCACACCATCCGTCACGTGAGGTGGACCGTGCGATGACTTCCATGGACAGGCCCCTAGGCCAGTGAAGCCTTGCCGCTCCATCTGCGCCCAATATTACTGATGCGGGACAGAGCAGCCCCGAGGGACCTTCCAGTAATCGTTTTCATTGCCAGGTCCTTTTAAGTTGCCAGGAAAATTCCAGTTTATCGCGTCTACAGTTTCCCCTCGAGGGTGACATTTATCGTTGCTATATTTTTTCCAATCCGGAGAGAAAACTTGACAAAAGTTAAAAAATCGCACAGTGGTTCATGTATTTCTGGGATTTATCAACAGCGAACGAAGTGAGAGCGGTGATAATGTTTTCGCTTAAGATTTAAGTATATATTTTTTTGCAGGGAGTTTGGTGGCTTGTCATAGATGTGACCCATGCCAAAAATCTAGGCCTAGATGGCCATTAAAAACGACGGCGTTGAATTTTCCTCCACTGCGGCAGAATGTCTTTCGCCACGAGACGTTCCATTTTTCTCATGTTAATACTTAGAAGCGCATGCTACGGGGCGCTGTGCCCTAACCTTTTTGGACACAGCATCCATAGAAGAAACTAGGATTAGCTGGCCATCAACAATGACTGTGTTGAGCTTAGCCCCCACCGCGGGCGATGATCTTACTCCACGAAGCTTTCTAGTTTTGTAAAGTTTTTATTCGCTCGCAGAAACTGTTCAGTTGAACAATATTAATAACATGCAGCTTGGGAACTTTTATAACTACTTCACGGAAGTAAGGGTACGTAGTACGTACGATTTCAATACTTTTTGTGCCTTTTATCATATACTACAATGAAGTGGATAAGAAATTATAATGCGGTATAACAATATCTATACACAGTGGAACCCCGTTTTCCCGGACGTCTCTTTTCCCCTGAATCTTTACTTTTCTGAACTGTTAAGCAAATTTCAGTTTTCCCGGAAATACCAAAGTTTTCTGGTATTCCGGCTAGGTTTCAATTTGCTCAGCAGTCCTGAAAAGTCAAGATTCAGGGAAAAGAGACGTCCGGGAAAACGGGGTTCCACAGTAGTTTAATTCCGCTTGAATTAAAACTGAGCATTTCGTAGGATAAGTCAGCGGTACATTAACAATAAACGTGGGCAAACATAAAAATTTTTCTTAAAGAAATGAGAGCCAATTGTTACGTAGCTGAGCTCGCGTGCACCTGCAGTATTGCTCAGCAAACAGTTTTGTGAAGAAGAGACTTTAAAAAGTTCCAATTGCTGATAGTGAACTTGTTTGACTTTACGGTAATTAATTGCGTGCTAGTGGTGTAAATAAGTTATAGTATACCAGATAATTAGCTTATATGTAAATAGTGGTGACTGGCGTCGTGGTGGCCTGCAGGTTTTCAGTTCGAGTCCTGACTCGACTCTTTGTATTCATTACATCTGCCATGGAGGTTATGTTTTTGCCAGAGTTTGTTACCTCCGCCAAGGAGGTTATGTTTTCGTCGGGTTTGTCTGTGTTTCTGTCTGTCATCAAGATAACTCAAAAAGGTAAGGACTAATTTTGACAAAATATACAGGGATTGTTAGGGATGTTAGGAGGAACAGATGATTAACCTTTGGTGAAGATCTGCCTATCCGTTTATTTGTTTGTCTGCCCATTGTTTTGCTACTGTCATAACTTGAAAAGTAATGGACGGATTTTCATGAAACTTATATGAGCTCTTAGGTTTATTACAGAGAACAAATAATCAAATTTTTATGATGTTCTGTTTGTACGTTCGTTTGTTTGTCGCTGTGTTTGGTTTTAAGTCTGTTAGCGCAATAACTAGAAAAATTATTGATGGATCGTTATGAAATCATCAGGAATTGTTAGCATTGTTAAAAGACATAAATGATTAAATTTTGGTGCTGATCGTTAGGTTCATTTGTGTGCTTGAATACTGTTTGTTAAAATGTTTGGTTACGCAATAACTCAAATATTATGGATGGATCTTTGTGAAATTTTCAGGAATTGTTAGTCATTTTAGAAGACATAATTGATTAAATTTTAGTGATAATCGGTTTGTCCTCTCTCTAGGAGGGTGGCTCTGTGCATTTTCTTTCGCGGCTCTACCATGTATTTTCCTGTTTCATATGATGAGGACATTCAAAAATGTTGGATAGAACATTCGCAACTGGTACATTTTTGAGGGGGGTATGGGGAGGCAGAAATGATCAGTTGTGGCTTGATTGTTCTGAAACTAACTCAAAATATGTATTTTTGAAAAAGAAACACATTTTTTTCATACAGTTTTTTTTTTATTTAGGCCTTATTTTTGAGATAATGGGATTTATATGAAATATATATGTATATATTGTAAATTTCAAACGGTAGAGAACTCAATGAGTTTTCAGGCTAGAATAAAAATAATGTGAGTTTTGAAATACTTGAAACATTCCTAACAAAACTATTCGGCTAGATTCTCCATTTTTGCCCTCATAATATTTTTTTATCACAGCTGAATTCTCCATTTTATATTTCGTTGCTGTCGATAAGTAGAATAATAGGGGAAAACCAATTAAGGAGTTCGGTTGTGAGCTGTAATACAAAAATTGTAATGATAGAAAAATAAAGAATCTAGCTGAATAGTTTTGTTAGGAATGTTCCAAAGATTAAGAAACTGTCATTGTGTTTACTCTAGCATAAAAACTCATTGAGTTCTATTCGTTTGAAATTTCCAAAATATACATATATATTTTATATAAACCCCATTATCTCAAAAACTAAGGCCTGAATCAAAAAAGTTGTATGAACAAAATATGTTTCTTTATCAAAAATACATATTTTGAGCTAGTTTCAGAACAATCAAGCCACAATTGATAATTGCTGCCTCCCCATGCCCCCCCCCCCTCAAAAATGTACCAGTTGTGAAAGTTCTACCCAACTTTTTTAATGTCCTCATAGTATGGAATAGGAAAATACATGGTAGAGCCGTGAAAGAGGAATGTACACAGACGCCCTCCCAGAGCCTGGGTTATAATGTTTGTTAAAATGTTCGTTAGAGCAATAAGTCGAAAATTATGGATGGATCTTTATGAAATTTTCAGTTGTTAGTAATGTTAAGAGACATACTTGATTAAAGTTTAGTGATGATGGGTAGGTCCGCATGTGTGTTTTACTAATATTTATTGAAATGTTTGTTGGCACAAAAACTCAAACTTATGGATGGATCTTATGAAAGTTTCAGAAATTGTTAGTCATGTTAAAAGACATAATTGATTAAATGTTGGTGATGATCGGTTGGCCCGTTTGTCTGTTTGACTAATGTTTCTTAAAAGTTTGTTAGTGCAATAACTCAAAAATTATGGATGGATATTGATGAAATTTTCAGGAGTTGCTGGTAATGTTAAAAGGCATACTTGATTAAATTTTTGTGATGATCAGTATGTTCGTTTGTGTGTTTGACTTATGTTTGTTAAAATGTTTGTTAGCAGCATAACTCAGAAAGTTTTGAACGGATCTTCAAGAAAGTTAAGGACACTGTTATTATTATCAAAAGGCACAACTGATCAGATTTTTGGCGTTGATACAAAAAATTATGGTTTCAGAGCCGATTTTAATTTTTCGTTACCGCTGTCTTGCTTGGCGGAGGTATGCACTGTCAGAGTACTCTAGTTTACCAATTTATTTGTCTATCACCAAGTTAACACGATAGGTGTAGACGGATCTCTATGAAACATGCAAGGAATGTTAGAAGGACATATGATTAATTTTTGGTGAATATCCGGTGTCGATCATTTCTTTGTTTGTCTGCTTTATTTTGTTACAACTCCAACCAATATTATGCAACGGACCTTCATCAAATTTGCAGGAGTTTGGAACGTTACGAAGAGCATGTGACCAAAGTTGTATGATGATCTGTCAGTCCGTCTCTTTAACTGTCTCTGCTTGCTTTTATGATTATCAGTTACATAACCAAAAATGTTATGAACAAATCTTCATGAAATTTCAGGGAATGGTTGGGAATGTTCAAGGAATAGATGACCATGTTTTGGTGATGATCCGCTCGCCCGCTTGTGTTTATGTATTGGTGTTTGTCAGAGCATAACTCAAATTAGTACAGACTCATCTTTAAGAAAATTAGAGGAAATGTTATAAAAGTCAAGAGACACTCATGATCACACTATGATGCATATAAAGATGAAATCCTGGTTTCAGGACCAATTTGAATTTTTCCGTAACATTTCCTCGCAAGGGGAGGTTTGCGCTCTCAGAGTGCCGCTCTAGTTTATGTATAAAGTATATTTTGTATCCTTTGATATGAGCGTGAAATGACGACGTGTAACATGAAACGCCCTTTCATCGAGATGAAGTTATATCTCATTAAAAGTTGATACATCCATCTACCCTTCATTCAATTCTTTCAACGACTGTTGTCGATGTTCAACTTTTGAACTCAGCCTGTAATGTGCTACTTAAATAGCAACATCAACGTAAACCTGTGTGCTGCTGCTTGATTCATCATCATTTCGACTGTTGTATTTGGGCTTATAAAGACACTGACTCCAACGTATGACAACTCAATTTCTCAATACAATTTTGAGTCTTTGAAAATAATTTTTAATTTCTGTATATAGTGGCGGTGATCAATTAGCCAGTTTCATGGTTACAGCCCCAATTTGCTCCCAATGAAAATATTAGGGTATTGCTGCCTAGTGAAACTTATCAATTTGCCAATTTAACAAGTACCTGCACAGCAGCTGTTTTAAGCAAAACAAAGCTCAAATTCTCGTTACATTTTTAACAGCAAAGAATGCCTAGATTCTAAGAAGTCATTAGTGTTATTATGCTGTAGAGTTCACAAATTGCACCCACCGCAGTAGACAAGCCGTAAGAGGTAATTGCGCCGAGCCATATAATATTTTTGATGATGGGGAGCTCTAGAAGCTATCGAAGCTTTGGCAGCAGGTTCCCCTTCTTCAGAAAATGAGGTCGGTTGGCAAAGAATTTTTATAGTAATGGCAAGATTCCGAGGAGTTGTGCGTGTCGTTGTTAATGCATCGGACAGATGCAACTGAGAACTCCAACGAGAAAACTCTTGGAAAACAGGAAACACTGAGCAGTAAAGCGCCCTTATTTTACGGAAATGGATCGGAGCCCGAGCAGGAAAGCCATCGTGTTGAAGGCCCCGGATGAAGTAAAACTTTGGAGAATGTACAGTTTGTGGTCATGGAAAGATTGCATGAAATACCGACGATGAAACTGTTCTAGTTGTACAGACCACCTGATATGACGAGAATTGTTACTACATGCGTATGACAGGCAATTTTGGTGAATAATAAATTTAATCGCTCTTGTTACTGGTATTAAGCGTCTTGAATTATCGAAATGCTGTAAGCTCTACTGTGATGAGCAATGCAGCTGAAACAATAATAACTAGCGTTTTCAAAGGAATACCAGCTAATGCTATCAGATGTGCTACCTAATAAGGGTGGTTCATTGCTTCTAGACTGTTAGGCTTGATTATTGCATGATAATGTGGTTTAGTAGCTGATTAAATTTATTAGGTTAACTCATTTCAAATGATGACTCAATTACTCGTAAGTAGAGTAAATCAGGAAGGGGAAATAGTATAGTTCTCAGTAAAAGTTTGACCAGCTATTCTTATAGTATGAATTTTTGCTACCACCCGGCGCTTTCAAGTCAGGGGGTTCACGTGTATATCAATTGATGCGTTGAAATAAAACTTTACTAAATCTCCTTTCGCCGAATTTGATCAAAATTATTGGCTGACGGGTTAATGTGAAATATTATATTAACTGAATTATTATGAATGTTCTAGGTGTACGGTATTAGAAATAGCGTATACGATACGGCACACAGCACCTGTGATTGATGGAGCTAAAGTTATTACAGTACTCGAAAAACGTGTTATACGCATGTCCAAGCTTGACTTATAGCCTAGTTTAAACAGTGCGCGCGAGGCCATGCATGATGCACTAGACTAGTTATGGGCTACGGAGTTTGGGTGTTGTTAATGATTGTAAATAATGTCGTTATAGAATTTAAGTAATTTCGCATAATGCAAAAAGTTGCAGTGGTTACCACCATCTCAGTAACTTCGACATTTCATCATCCAACTTATGCCCAAATATGTGTTTCTCATTCGTTTCTAATTTTAAAAGATATTTTTGCCACCTAGAATATACGTGAATGGGACGCACAGAAAATTAACGAGATAATAACCACGAAGAAATTCTTCAATAATTCTGCACTTTATTTTCTTTCAATTCATCTCAGTTCAAAATCCACCTCATTTTGCAAACATAACAAGAAGGACACGCATCAGTATCCTTGTCTGGTGTGGTTCAGTTCTGCAGTCTTTGTGGCGTGTGCCAGCTTCGAACCAACGAAAACTTGTCCCTCGCTCATTGTTCGAATACTTGAATAGCAAAGCCAAAGTTGTGTCCTGGTGGCGCAGATGGCAATTATAATAGCGCGGAGCTGGGCAGCCCTGCGAGCAGGTGGAAGTCAGGCATAACTTCGGCACCGGTCTCCAACTGATCTCCAATGTCCAATTCTATTCGGCCGACACTGCTGCATGTTACCGCATGCATGACTGTTTATTGTGCTCATATATCGCATACAATAGTGTGCACCGCCCTTGAAATTGAAGGCATGATTTATGAAAAGTGCGTTCTACTCTGCAGTATCTAGCGTAGTTGTGTAGAGTTCGGTATATGGAGTAGTGTAGCATTTTTAACGGATGAGTATGCTATTCTCTAATATATAGTTACCCGTGTTTCCTTCCATCTATTTGCACTTCATGTTGTCAGTAGTGGATCGAGGGGACAGTCAACTGTGAAAACGCTTTAATGTAGGATCAAATAAACTTTAACTATAGTTGTGCTTTCCAGCTTCTTGAAAATATTTAGTCAATTTCAAAGGGAAAATTCAAAGTGCTTTTTATAGGTACCCTTGCCAACGACTTTCACTGTGAATCCACATCGCTTGTACTGCATCTGTGTCGCACTTTTTGGAAGCTGAAAAATTTCTCACGATGATTCATTTAAAGCTATTACTTAGAATTCCTTGGAGAAATTATTTGTAGGTTATTTCCACTTTTCAGTCATTAAGCATCAGAGAGATTTCGTGCGACTGGAGTTATTTACAAAAACTGGTATCTTGCTTGTCTGCGACCTCATGATGAAGACGGCAGAATATGAACCGTACGGTCATTACAAATTTACTTGCACAATTAGCTACTGGAGAAAAATCTGTTTGTGTTTAGCTGTTTATGGCGTGAATTGTGCTCTACTGAAACAAAAATACTACTAAATTAAAGCACAATGTTTACGGAGCGAGCACGACACCACGAGCATGAATTTCTCTCGCATTCGTTTTGTTGGAGCCACAATTTTCTCTGCTTCACTGACGATGAAAGTTTAGGGCTGTTGCCCAGTCTAATGACAGTCAGTAAACTCTAAATTACTCTAGCTAACAACACATTCTATTTTGGTTGAGGCTACCCATGCTTTTTCAGCTTTAATTTTGTAATTATATTTGCACGAGTGCTTCCTCTCATATATTTATAAAAACTTATGTACTGGCTTTTTTTGTTAGATATCGTCACCTAGAGGCAGTTGATACAGTGGATGAAAGCAAAATGCTGAGTCTCACAAAAGTACCGTGAGATGAACAAACAAAAAAATTACTCTCGTAGTCGGTCAAAAATTGATGCACTTCAGCACAAAGTCTGCAGCTTCTGGCAACTTCTACTTTATGTTGGCAGAGTGTTTAAGCTAGTGGAAGAATTTCTGAAAAATGGAGATCATTGACCATCGAACAGTTATCAACTATATACATTTAATGAACGGTGCGTACATATGTGATATCCACTGCGTCTGTACTATATTGTTATGAATCTTACGAGAGGCAATGCCTATCAGATGGAGGTACTTGAGTTCTGCCCGATACTCAAAATTTCTCGAGTTTTTATAAATTCACTAGGGCTTTTAGCTTAACAAACTGTCAAGTCAAATAGAAAGTGTTAATACCTTTAGGCATTGTAGGCCAGCTAATAAGTTGTAGCAAACTACGAGGGCAAATTTTTATGAATTCATTGCGGTATGTTTTATTTACAGTATTTCAAAGATATCTATGTGAGGCTCAGTACTTTTCATTCACTCCTAATTGGGTCTGCTGAAACAGAAGCTAGTTTTTCAATAATGGTATGCTGCATTTCATGCAGATTCTGTTAAATTAATTAATATAGTTAGTGTGTCGGATTCTCACTTCAATATTGTCCACCTATTCTCCATCAACCAGGGAAGATGGGACCACGTCTGTTCCACCTTGGACAAGAATTTTCTTTAATACTTACCGTGACCCGTGAAGTAGTCGCCTGATTTTCACCTAGGCAACATGAGGCTTGAATTTGGATACAACCCAGAATTTCTAACTGCAGAAATCGCCATGTGGAAATCACATTGGGACATCAAGATAAAACCATTCACATCAAACCTCTGAGGACCCACACAGACCAATTACCAGGTATATATTGGCTATACACTGGCCATTTTGGCACAATGCTACAGTGACAGCTGCCCAGAGCTGGGCACTATAAACGGTCAATCCATTAATAGTTAATTATCGGAGTTAAAACTGTCTTATCTTTTTAAATTTTAAGTTAAACTTGAAAAATCATCAACAGATTCAGCAATTTTTATTGCATATCTCTTCCGTTTACTCAACTTCATTGATTAAAAATATAAAAGATTATTTTCGGAGATTTAACACGCATGTGAGTCCTATCATATATTTCTCCTCTTTGGGAATAGGTCTGTTTGTCCATCTTCTTCCAGCTATCTAATCTCATCTAAAAGAAATGTATCGCAAGTCAGCCTTGCAAGATAGGTCTGCCTTAATCTTCAAAGAAAATGTGCCATGCTGCTTCGAGTTCGGTATGCCTGTGAACAGGAGAGTGATGAGTGTTAATTATTCTAGACATTTTTAGCTCCTGAAGACCAGGTAAATGTATTAAAACAGGCATTCAATACGTTATATTGTTGTTGAATGATTCAATAAATATGCACCTGTTTTATAAAATGAATGCTTACAGACGCGACGCTAATTACAATAATACAAATATGCATATCCTAAACGAAATACATCGCAATGATGATGATAATAATGTCGTTCATTTATCATCTCAGATGCAGTGGATACACCAAACGAGATTTTCTTCCGCCTTAATTATTCTATAATTTTGAAGATCTGGTTGTGTGAGGAGAAAAGCAGAACTAGTCCGTGGTGCGAGTCAATTTGAGACTCCCTCGCCGTACTTCTCCTTGCATCTGGGTGTCTGAGTGTTCCATGCAATATAAATCCGTTGCGTTCCGTCCGAGACTCGAACTCGGGCCTCATACGGTGCGATGAAGAGACGCAGTCACTTCACCACAGAGAGGGTAAAGAAGAGGAAGAGTTGATGGCTATGTTGATCGTGTTTTACATATTCTTTTTTTTAATCACGCCACTTTGTTACACAATTTATCTCGTAAATTTGATATCTGTGTTACAGTAAATTTTGAAGAAATACATTTGTTGGTTGTTACAAAGCTCTGAAAAGGACCAAAAAATCTTGAATTGTGATCACGGCACCTGCCTTTTGCAAATAGCGCCCTTTGGCAACTATAGGACCGTATGTCACCCTGGCCTACCGTGCATACAAACTTTCTGGATTAGACAGCAACTTTGAGTATAATTGTATTTATATATACAGTACATCTATTGAAGAAATATAGATGTGAGGCAAACATTTTGTTTAAATTTTGTTACCCACGACACGTTTCGCTGTACCCTCAGCTCATCCGGTGGGAGGATCCAAGATGTTGGAGAATATTTCGAGGACATCTTGAAAATTTCGACGGTTATCACATGTAGATGTAAAGATGATACCCAGATGACATTTGTATAAAAGAAAATAACTTTTATAGCTTTCGTCATCTCTGTAACATATTAACATATACATGTGATAACCGCCGAAATTTGCAAGAATTCATCGAAACATTCTTCAACATCTTCGATCCTCCCACATGATGAGCTGAGGTTACAGCGAAACGCGTGTCTTGGGTAACAAAATTTAAACTGGATATTTTGCTCCTCAACTAATTCTTCAATATGAACGCCATATACATCCAGAATATATTATATATATATATATATATATCTACAATATGATAAGACCGATGCGTATTTATCTGTATGTTTATTTATTTATTGGTTTATCCATTTTCTGTCACGCTTTAACAACATGTGTTTTGAGATAGGCGAAAATTAGCCCAGGTTGGAGGCTCTAGTCGTCCTCTCAAGTTCCATGGAAAACTGTTAGGTAGAAATAGGCCGGATTGCCGAAAATGGCTAACGTATCTTAATCAGGGAGAATTCTGAACAGTATGAACACCGAACCAATCCAACCACGTGATTGACCGCCTACTCTGCACTACTGACCAGTAAGCAAGCAAACAAACGAAACAAATTCATGTATTTTCTCACGTGGATGTAGTACTCACAAATATTAGCTCACGATCGAATCGCTTAGGCTCTACTCATATATACTTGAGTCCATACATAGTGGTAACCATTATTCCTAGAATCAGTGTTTACATAGACGCATTTTTATAAACATCCTCTGCTGTGTACCTAGCCTGAGATTACTACTTGAACGGGTCGAAACCGGCGACAGTATTTCAGCGCAAGGACCTGAACGTCGTGAAAATTAGCTAACCCGACCGACCTTAATACCAGCACCTCAGCACAGGAAAATAATTTGATAGAATTTCAGTATATTATATTAAAACTCTGCAGATTGGCATCAATGAATAAAAATATATTATTAAGTTTAGAATGCGGCCTTATTTTCAAACAGACACATATATTTATATGCAAGAAGTTTCATTGAAAATGTAAAAATAAGAGGACCTAAAATGTGGTGGTGCTAGCGTTGTGGGACCTAGAGGGCGAATGACCACGGTGTGATATGGGGTCCTGATATAAGTGTCGAGCGGCACTCGCTCGTTCTTTCTCCGTTTCCCGTGCCGCTCGACGCTTATATCAGGACCCCATATCACACCGTGGTCATTCGCCCTCTAGGTCCCACAACGCTAGCACTACCATATTTTAGGTGCTCTTAAATAAAAAAAAAATTATTGTTAGATATCCTTAAGATTTTATTAGGTTTTTGAAAATGGGATAAAACTCCCGAAACGTCAAATTTTAATTAGCTGGACAACCCGGAGTGTCAATATTCAGAAAATATGAAAAGTTCTCCAAAAAACTTGGAAAAATCAAAATTAGACCTACTGTTGAGGGTGCACCTCGCCATTTTCAAGGCGCAAGCCCCCTTGGCACAAGCCCTTGGCACAAGCCGGCTCGCCTCGGCACAAGCCACCCTGGAAAACTGCCACACCCGCTGGCCTTACTTCGAACAAGGAAAACCGTGGTCCGCTCGGACGATTGTCAACTAAAAAACGATTTTATACTGTGTGTAGTACTTCTAAAATGTTAGAGTAGCCTCGACACGCCCTTACGCCATGGCCAAGTGTCATCTATATTCTCCTAAAATTCGAGCATGTGTTTAGGTCTGAGCAGTTGTAATCCGTATATGTTAGCATAGCTAATGTGATTAGTTTACACTACGCAGTTCTCAAGGAGCTAGGCAGTCGCCAGCGAGGCACACCCATTGTATTTTTAACTCTCA
>LQNS02007216.1:3656939-3672829 GCA_001587735.2 Parhyale hawaiensis | reverse complement strand
AGAAGGCGGTGCACTTCAGAGGATCTGAAAGCAAAGCCGGAGAACCTCGGCTCGGGATCACATGCTAAAGGAATGCGCACAGGGTCCCGGCTCTGCTTCCCATCAAAGTAGCGCAACAAAAGGTCTGCCTTGGCAGCGGGGTCCGGAACAAGTTCACCACCAGTACCAATTAAAGGAGGTACAGAAGAGCTCACACCAAGCACAGCACTCTTCAAGGTGGACCACCACTTATGTGGGCAAACAGACGAGGCTAACAACTCCCTGGACCTCAAATTGTGCTCCCTCTTAGCTTCCTTATAAGTAGCACCAGCCCGACGCCGCGGTTCTAGTGAGAGTGCTTGTAGGTCGCGTGCAGCCCATACTAAATGTTGAGCAAACGAATATTTTGCAACTTAGCGCTTGCTATATACTTCATCACCAATAACTTCGTTAAGAACTTTACTTTTGCAGAAGCATATTGTATAGAATTCTAGAAAATACTTGATAGCTATATTAACCTATCTATATTTTAATTTAAAAAAGCTGAAAGTGCGGTTAAATGTTCACATGCTGGTATTGAGAATGAGAAATTGGTGCGGCAGGCAACCTGGGGTACCGTCAGTAGCGTTAAAGAGCTAAGCTTACATGAAGATAATATGCAGTCATCCAGTAAAAAGAACTAGTAAGAACAATACTACTGGACTTGCTGTTGCGTTATATTAACTACCTCATGCGTCTGCCGTAACTTCATTTTAATTCTGTTCAGTGTTTCTCGTTGTTATTATTTTTAAATTTAGACCTTCTGAAATTTATCCGTCGTTATAGAGGGTTCACACGAGTCAGGTGAAGGGGTTCTTTCTTGCAATGGGTCAGTCAAATTGTCATGACAGTATAGTGAGCGCCGTCACTCGCAACTAATTGCCGAATGTTTTTCTCTGCCAGTGTTAGTACAATAATTATCGTGCGTCCTCCAAAAGACGTCTAAATATATTAGCCGTCAAGTCATTTGGCTTTACCTAGCGTCACTAACAGTATTTCTCAAAGCTCGTGAGCATCGAGTGAATTAGAATCCAAAGTTGTCCACTTTTCTGTTACTTAAACGATACAGCAGCGCATTTGGGATTTTCGCTACAGGAAAACGTTCAAATGGTCACCTCAGGAATTTGCCTCACGGCAATCCGAATGTGTCGATGGGTCCTAGCTCCTTCTCACTAGTAGATCAGTGTCAGTTTTCTGAATTTCACTGCATAAAGTTTCTTCCCAAAGCCCGCCTACTTCGTGCAGCTGATGAAATAAGTACAGTATGCGTTCTGCACGGCAAGGTAAGCTGGCCTTAGGACAAGATCTGTCTCAGTGTTCCAACTCACACTATATATGAAGTTGCAGCCGAAGTGTTGCAACTGACATAGGCTGAGCTAAGTGCCTTAGCAGCTAATATTTTGCCTAAATATAGTTTTTGATTCATCCACAGCTATGTTTACTATATGGACGGAAGAAATTCAGACGCTGAGCTGGTATAACACGTTCATTTCTCTGCCGTGGGGATCCGGCTTTAAGACGAGTATTGCAAAAGTTTTGTCCAATAAAATGCATTAAGTGAACTTTTGTGATCTTTTAGATACAAATGATGGTTAAGGCGTCAACGATTTACTGGTGGAAGTAAGCCCAATAAGCTTGGCTTTAATGCAGTTTCAGACAGCTAGGTGTGTCATCTTCGGCCGATCATATCGAGTTACAGCGATTTGACCTCAATTATTAATCGAATACCTTAAAGGCTTCAAAATAAACAATCTGTCTTCGTAAAACGAAGTTTTCAATCCTATCAAAAGCGGTAGGGTTGCTTCCAGCGCCTACAGCACGATTTAGTGCGGCGAGGCCTACGCTATTGTCTCAACTTTTGAGCAAGCCAAGCCTGTGGGATTAGCTCAACTCGATTCCGACGATTAAATCGATAACACTATTTAGCATGGTATGCGGATCAAAAAAAGGCTCTGAAACGATAAACAGTTAGCTCAGTAAAGAAGAGGGGCTATGAAAGCGATGATATCATTAGAAAGGAGGTTCTGGAAAGAAATTTGTTCGACTGAAATGAAAGTCTATGTACTTGCTTGCTGTCCGCTTGACAACTCCTTCAGAATGATTTGTTAACTATAACCTCGAGCAGAACACTACCGCCCTTTGTTCACAAGAGTGAATTTCTGTATGGTTATAGAGCCTCGAAACCGGTTTGGAATTCTGAAAATATTGGTTTGTCAACAGTTTCCATATCCATATTACTGTTCTTAGATTGCATGTTGCAGCCAAAGAATGGAAATGGGAGAGGAACTCTAACACAAGGCGCTAGGGACGAAAGGAAACATTGTTCTAACTCATAAGAAAAAATGAGCCTACTTTCACCTACATGACTTCGAATGTCTAACTAAGATTTTCCATTGGGATATACTGTAGTCATTGTTCACGGGGAACAATTATCAGTTCCGAGCAAGATTACACCCGGAAAACAATACAAGTGCACAGGAACTACAGGCTGTGTCTTGGTGACAGTAGTGATGTTGTCTAGTTGAAGCAGCTTCTCCTTTACTCGGACGAAATCATTGATAGAGAACATACGATCATTCCAGACATCTTTCTCGCAACCTGCAGTTAGCTCTCTAGGCTACCTACCCTAGTTTCGAAAAAAACTATACCTAATATAAAATGAATATAGCTTTCCGCAATTTCTGAGGTGGTTTTATCATACGCATGATAGTGAAAAAAAGCTTTCATGTTTTTAAATTGAATTGGGATGTAAAGCATCTAAGCGTACTGTATTTCCAAATGGCGTACATTAGAGAAAACTGGACCCATTTCGACATGCAATGCACCAAAAATCTGCTGGCAAGGTGGTAAGACCTTTAATGGCTCGCTGCAATGCACGCGTCAGCCCTTATTTCTTACAGCACCATCCTTAGCCTCACGATATCTGTCGTCGTTCACGAAGGCGAGAAGAGAAAGAATGCGAACATGCGTATGCAGATCTGCCTCCTACGATAAATAATAACGTCGAGATTTATTTGAATGCTGGGCAATAAAGAATGATTATTTGGCGCTTTATTTGCAGGGGGCGGATGTGGAGCCCGTCACTGATATTGATGATTGCAGCTGCCTGCTCTTATTGGGGGTGTTGCTGCCTGGTCCTTCGCAGCAGGAATGGGAGACTAGAAGTGGTGCTGCCTGATCCTTCGGAGCAGGAGTGGGAGACTGCATGGAACTGTTGTTGCCTAGTCCTTCGGAGAAGTAGAAAAGTGGATTTGTTGGTGTCTAGTCCCCGCCAGCAAGAGTGGAAGATTGGAAGTGTTACTGCCTAGTTCTTCGGAGGAGTGGAATCGAGTGTTGGTGTCTGGTCATTCGCAGTAGCATTGGAGACGGGAACTGTTGCTGCAAAGTATTCCGGAGAAGTGAGAGATTGGAAGTGGTGCTGGCTGGTCCTATGCGGCTGGAGTATGAGACTGAAATTTCTGCTGCTTTGGTCCATCGGAGCAGGAGAGACAGAGTGGAAGTGCTGCTGCTGCTTGATCTTTCACAGCAGGGGAAACTGGAAGTGTTCCTTTCCCCAAGTATTAAATATTTACCGATACGCTTTTGACACTAGTATATGGTGGCCGCAGACAAATATACAGTGCAATGTTTACATAGATAAAAAAAAAGAATGCCTTAATACGGATGCATTTTCAATTGCGTCTATACTTGGGAACAATTGGGAGGAGTGTGTGTTGCAGATTCCGAGTTGCAGGCTATGAAATCCTATTCATTTGTCTTTACTCACGCATTGCTTGTATTAAGAGGCTGTATATACACACCGTATTTCTCTGCCACTATCTTTGAACCCTGGTATCTCTAGTTCTACATCTGATAATGGGGCGCCGTAAGCTTCCAGTGCTTCCAGTGAAAGAACCTTGCCCTTGTCCTTCTAGAGTCTATAGACAAAAGGATGTCTGTGACACACGTGCCGCCGATATTAAAGTCACGCCTACATAAATTTATAAGCTCGAGAACCCTTGAGTTTCACAAACAACGGGCATCTTTTCACCAAGAAATCAGGCTCTGGTGTGCAGAGGAAGACTTCAGATGCAGTCAAAGCAGGATCCGATATTATAGAACTTCTATATCCAGAGTCTTGTCTGTGCGCTCGGAAGCATTTCTCTATTTACTATTTATTTCTGTAATATACTAGAGTACCAAGAATGAATACCGAAAATTGCTGGTAAATTGTACTTTGCAGCGAACAACCGCTAGCTCTGACAATAAAATGTAACTCCCATGAACAATGAAAAAACTAAAGGAAGAATGCCATGTGTGGTGTGATTTTTATTGCTGTCTTGTAAGGAGCTATGGAAATTTTTGATAGTTTACTGTTGGTACCGAATACTCATTAACATATTTACATACACTGGAACTGAATTTTTGTGATCTTAATTACTGTACATATTACGGTACATTATTTCCCTCTAGAACTGTTTACAAATTTTTACAAAAAACTTTCTTCCATCCCGAATTGGTTGCTTTCCTGCCGATAAAACGTTACTTCCATACGCAATTCCACAGTAACGGCATCTATTGAGTTATTTTTTACCCTCTGGGTTTTAGCTCTCGGCCTTATCTAAAGAAATATCCAATGAGAGACAATGTTTCAAAGCCTGCTTTCGAAAGAGTCCGTTTTATTGGGCACTCGTTATGATTCTATAGAATAAAGTCTCCCAAGAGTTTCAATGAGGACGAGGTAGCATAATTGATGTCAGACGAGGCTTCATTCAAGAACAATGCCTGAATGAATTCCTTTTCCCCCGAGACATCAAAATTCACGAGCTCATCATCCCCTTTGCATTCAAAGTACACCAAGTGGAGCCGGAGGGAGGTCGGTGTTGTTGGCGGGGTTGCGCCAAGGCGCTGTTCCGACAAGCATAAGTTAATCTTCTTTGCCTATTTTTACTTGTCATTCACAGCTATTTATAGGCAGAAAAAAACGGTGAAATATTGAACAAATTTTTACGACCAAAAATTTATTATTTGGTCAAAAACAAAAGTAGCTTACAGTGGATGAAGGTATGTTTTCTCGCTCCAGAGAAACCCAGTTCAGGAAGTAGAAATAAAGTGACGTTGCTCAACAGCTAGTCAGACAGTAACTCTGGTAACATGCCAACGTGTTTGTACCTCAGATATTAAACGCCGCATTTTGCACATCCGCTGGGAAATTAAGTTCAGTGTTTTCAGCTTTTATGGGTTCGTCTCTTTTGTAGCAAAGCCGCCCTCCTTCTGGCCTTTTTGAGTGTTAACAAGGTCAAGGAAAATTGCTCTGCCCAAACTTTTCAAATGCGTCTGCGTGTGAAAGTGTGCGCAAGAGTTGCAGCAATGTTTGACTCTTAACAGCTTCGCAAAAATCTCTTAACGAGACGTATTTATTTCTCGCGCACTTGGCATCAGGGGAACATTACGACGTCGAATAGTGCAGCTGATCATCGTTAGCATCTCAACCAATAAAAAAAGTGTGACATTAATAGCGTTGGTATTACCAAAGTCAGGTGATGCAATTGATAAAATTGCAAAACGAGAGCACTAAGAGCTATTATATACCTGAACTTAGTTTTATCTTGCGCTAATGTTACATGAATATTGCTGCTCAATGTCATGTTTAGCAGGTTGGATCTTGGGTTAGTCAAATTCGTTGACGTTTGGATGTTTTTTATATATAAATCAGATGTTCTGTAGTAGTCGTGTTAGAAACAAGTTTATAGCAAGAGAACTTATCTACTTTTGTCATTCGTATCGATAAGCAAAATTTTGTATATTTGTACACTTCTACAGTAGTTAATGTGTTTCTTATATTTTTCAATCTTTTTTCAACGTATTCATACATGATTCATAGTTTTTTAGTTTATATAAGCTGGTTTGAATGCCATAAAATGTTTTCGCCGCTTGTCATATATGATACTTTGTGCACTGAAAAGTCATTAATAAATATATGGTTAAATTCCATATTTCATGCAGGAAAAATACATTGTCAGTGTCGTGAGCAGTCCTTCGTGCACTGAAGAGTCAATTCGTGAAATGTCGTTACCTTTTATAGGAATATTATATTAGCACTCATTACCACTTATGCTAGGTACTTTCTGCACTGATTAGTTAATCTTTAAATGTGATTTTTCCTTTAGGAATAACAGTGGCTGATGACTTCCGGCAGTTTTGTATAGAAAGGTTAAGAATGTTCCTTGTACTCGTTGTCGCGCCTCTGTACTATACAAGCGTCTGAGCAAGACAGAGGGCGACAGCTTCGCATGACAACATCTGGTGCATCAGCCTGGCCGGGGATATCCAGCGTAAGGCAACTACGAACATTAACGCTAGGATGGATGACCTCTGACTGAGTTTAATAAGTTAAAGGAGTAACGAGGAACAACTCAGAGAGGAGGGTAGTAGCATCGATGAATCAGTCCCCCCTCTCTGTATATAATGCTGCACAAGCTCACCAACAGCTTGTAACGTAAACAATACAAAGATGACACGCAATGTATAGTATTGTATACCTGCATACCTACTTGTATCTATTGATACTGATTTGTATCATCATACAAGTAATGTTATATGCGACAGAAAGCTTTTGTTAATAATACGATTATAAGCTGCTTACAAAGTACGCAATATCTATAAACTAATAAAACTCTGCAGGATATTCTTGTTTGCTTGCTTGGTTGTCACCGTGCACACAATCTTCACTGTTAAACATAAGGAATATACTGAGAGGAACTCAGATAGGCTTTGAGATGAGAGCTCGGATAAGTTTTATAAGGTTTAGCAAATGTTTTTAGTGACCCAATGGGTCATGGTGCTGTCTGGTATGTTGTATATATGTGAGTGTTATTCGTTAGTGGAGCATATTTGCTTTCCTTTGAGAATCTATTTACTTATAAAACTCTGATAACCTTGTTTGCAAATTAAATTATAGAATTCGATTTTATTTCATGTTTTGCTCCACTTTGTGGGTTAGTGAGTGCAAACCCCATCGATATAATAAATTTTGAGCTAATTTCCCTGCCGCCGTAGTATACATCATATATATATTTTTTTATGTCTTTCTTATGATTTCTCATTGCTATTTTTTTCTTTAATTCAATCTTAACAAGAATAAGAGCACGTTGAGAGCACATTTCTCCGAGGAACAAAGAGCGAAATTCGTTGACAAATTTTTGAGTTGTGTTGCTGCCAGGCATTTTGGCAAACATTAGTCAGAAAAGCAGAAACAACGGATCATCGCCGAAATTGATCATTTGCGTCTTACAATCTTCCAACGGGGACAAAATATACATTTAAATGTCTTTGTTTCGATGTTATGGAATTCTCTACAAGCTTCCGTTGATGTAAAATAAAATAAGGCGTTTTATTCTAATATTACGTGAATAATAACATCAGCTATAACGACGAATATTAGTATCATCTTCACGATCTCTTTTAATCATTTGATTCAGAGCAATGGTTCCCCCCCTTATCTATGCCTGGC
Source organism: Parhyale hawaiensis (assembly GCA_001587735.2). NCBI lineage: Eukaryota > Metazoa > Arthropoda > Malacostraca > Amphipoda > Hyalidae > Parhyale > Parhyale hawaiensis. The sequence goes on along the minus strand of LQNS02007216.1, from coordinate 3,665,319 downwards.
ACCCCTAAAAATCTTTTACTCCTGTGTGTTCTCTTCTGCTTTTTTTATCTGACTTCAATTTTCTTCTTTACTATATCTGTGTTATCTTATGTTTTCCTAATGTCACCTATTTTAAGCCTTAAAATTAATATCATGTGTTAGTTCACACACAATACAGCTGTGTGTGAACTGTGAACCTATTGCTATCATAGAGCGTTGTACAGAATGTAGGTTGTGAAGTAGAATAGTGCTGTAAATTTGCTCCCTAATCTATAAGGCTCATTGCGATGTTTTAATTTAGTTTCCTGAACAAGTATTGTAACAGTATTATTGTATGAAAAAATTCCTACGGGGAGAAATATATGTTTTTTTATTTTTTTCTTGTACAAACAGTAGGTTGTGAAGTAGAATTATACAGTCAATTTTTAACCTAGCGTGTAAGACTCATTGCTTATTGTTTTACACTAGTGTACTGAACGTGTATTGTAATAGAATTATTGTATGAATGCCTTCCTAAGGGGAGAAATAAATACTTCTGAATTTTCTTGTTTGTTTACTTGGATGTTACTGTACACACAATCTACGCTATTAACCATAGGAAAAGCTTCAGAGGAGCTTGGAGATTTCAGAATAATAATGCATCAATTTATTTCATTTCAACATTAATATAGGATGGCTCTGTGATCACTGCATCCTGGACACGGCTCGGCAGTACTTTTATTTCAGAAAAGTATTAGTCTCTTTAATTTGGTACTTAGAAAAATATCTGACATAACTTACTCTAAGTCCACGAATTGAATAGAAGAATATGGCGTACTTAGGACAGATTTTTAGTGACCCAACGGGTCACGAGTTTTGTAGTAGGTTTTTAAAATTGCAGGTTCAGCGCGTTGAACGTGTGGGCTAAAGTTTCCATATTTTGCAAACATCATAACATAATTGAATAAAAAATAGCAGAAGCAATTTGTATCAAGCAAGAGAATCCATGTTAAATATGACCAGGGCTTCATTTTTTCAAACTGTACTAGCCTAGTCTGAATACTTAATACAGCTCCCCGTATTTAAAGCTCGCACAAGCTGGCAACCGTCATTTTGTGTAAAAGTGGGGTGCTGTAAGCACGTGTGTGTGTTCCGTAGCAATAGTAACCAAAACAAGTTTCGCTATATACCTGTTTATGTGAATCATATTACCATTGTGCACTAACAGGATAGTTTCAAATTACATTTTCTAGACTTTATTTCTAGATTCACTGTGATAAATATAGATGTATTTTGTCTTCTTTTATACTTACAGATGACATTTCAAACTTTTAATACCTGAAGATGGCTAACATAATATACCGAAACATTGAATCAAGTTTTAATACAGTTATTCATGACACAGTCAAATATTATTCTCGTGTAGTTTTAAAGAAATTGACGAGTGGGTGTCTTTTAACCTTCAGGAAGGTGGAAAAGGTGCTTAAACTAAATTGTAAACTGAACGTTGGCATTCAATTTTTCGAAAAACAAACATACAGATAGTCTGACAGATCATTACAAAAATTCGGCCAGTTGCTCTTCATAACACACCCAACGACTCCTGCAAATTTCATGAAGATCCACTTAATACTATAATACACAGTTGTTGGTTGCTTGCTTGCTTGCAATTGCTCTCTCTTTTGGTTGGTCCATCTCTCCGTCACGCTGTTAAAGATTTAGATAGGAGTAAATTCAACTCCTGAAAAACAAGTTGAGATACCATACAATTTCAGTGCTTGGAGTAACGGTGACAAATATAGCTTCTGAAATATATGGTCAAAAGTGAATATACCGCATTTTCTGAATCTCGCTCCGCTTTGAAAACCAGCTCAGTACTTTTTGATATGCCTATGACAATTTTTCTTCTGAGCGAGGTAGATGAAAGGTGGTACTTTTCATGGAGTTTTTGATCCCGTCTGGCATAAGCTATATCGCATAGTTTTTAACTGAATTTCTTCGTAGCAGCTTCAGAGGCTCCGTCTTTATTAGAGTTTTCGTTCCTTTCGGGCATAATCCATTTCTCTTATGCTTTCTGGAGCTGAATCTTTTCGTAGCAGTTAAAACTTCACGCTGAACAGACGCTTTTCTATAATCAATATACATTGCAGCCAAATTTCACTCTATAGGTTTTACTGGGTTAGCTGGTATCCAGGTTACCGCATAGTAAGCCCTGAGCATTTTCAGTGAATTCTTTTCACTGAACTATATATACCTCCGCCAAGGAGGTTATGTTTTCGTCGTGTTTGTCTGTCTGTCTGTCCGTCACCAAAATAACTCAAAAGGTTATGAACCGATTTGGATGAAATTTACAGGGATTGTTAGGTATGTTAGGAGAAACAGATGATTAACTTTAGTGAAGATATGTCCATCCGTTTGTTTGTTTGTTGGTTTGTCTGCATCATTTTTCTCGATGAATAACTCAAAAAGTTATAGATGGATTTTGAGGAAATTAACATGAGTTGTTAGGTATATAACAAAGAGTAGATGACCAAATTTTGGTTATGGTCCATTAGTTTGTTCGTTCGTTTGTCACTGTTTTTAATTTTATGCTTGTTAGCACAATAACTCAAAAAATAATGAATGGATCTTTATGAAATTCATAGGAGTTGCCAGTAATGTTAAAAGACATAAATGATTAAATTTTGGTGCAGATCGGTTTGTTCGTTTATATGTTTGACTCATATTTGTCATAACGTTTGTTAACAGTATAACTCAAAAAGTTTTGAACGGATCTTCAAAAAAATTGAACTAGCTGTTGTTAATATAAAAAGGTACAAATGATTAGGTTTTGAAGTTTATGCAAAGAAAATTACGGTTTCAGAGCCAATTTAAATTTTTGCTACCGTTTTCTCACTTGGCGGAGATATGCGCTCTCAGAGTGCTCTAGTTTCTTAGTGCAACTTAACGTTTGACCAAATAGCTACATTTTGCGTTTTATTAATAGAAGATCACGCCTGCCGGTATGCAACCTATTTTACAGCAAAACCTTTACTTGGAACCGGAACATTAAAGAGCTTAATCACATAATTATTGCCGTCATTCTTTGACGGATGTCCCCTCTAGTTTGTCTATAAATGTTGGAGTCATGTCGCCGAGAAAATATATGCAGACAAACGGTAAGACGGATGTTCACCACAAGTTACTCATCTGTTACCTATGATTTAACAAGCAGTCCCTCTAAATTTCATAATGAGTGTCCATACCTTTTTTGTCATGCTGATGGTAGCCAAACAAACTGACAAAAACATAACCTCTTTGGCGGAGGCAATCAAGCGCAGCAGGATTGAGTTATCACCTGAAATAGGTATTGTGAGGTTAAGTTAGATTTAGCTAGGTGGCTTAGGTTAAGTGAGCTTAGGTAATCTGAAGTTGGGCTAGGGAATGTTAGGTTAGGTGAGTATAGTTTAGGTGAGGTCAGGTAAGGTAAGATCAGGTTAAGTGAGATCAGGTTAGGTGAGATCACCTTAGGCTAAGTTAGTTGAGGTTAGTTTTGGTTACTGAGAACTGCGAGGTTGGGTAGACTATACCTATGTATAAGAGTCTAATTTTTTCCTTTTTGAACTTGTTCTAAGTCCAATAATCAGGTATCTCAGGATATCCTCATCATAGAAGCTAAGAGCGTAATGGGAGAACTCAAGTGAAACTAACTTAAAAAAAGGACGTCGTTAATCACGTTAACATCGACAAACGCACTGGTTGAGCAGTCTATGAGTATTCTAATCAATTTCGCCTGAAAAATCGTCACCAAGTGTGAATTTCATCCGTTGAACAAATAAATCAAAGAAGAGAATATATACTTTATAATTGAACAAGAAATAATTATACTAGCCAACAAATTTTAACTTCGCCTCTGTTACTTGAGTAAATGTTGGTGTATCTCATTAATTTAGGCGCTCTGAGTCCAAATCTGTGCTTAGATTTGTCGTAGCACGTAAGGTAATATCGATATTTGTGCTAAGCCTTCTTGTAGGTGTAGCATTAAACTATACGTCTGAAAATGTTGCCAGGGGGATTCGGCAGGAATAGCATTGATGAAGCATAGGTAACAGCGAGTCAATACTGCAAAATAGGATGTGATGCACAAAAACGATCTTCAGATGAGGAATAACAAAGTCGTACCGATTAAAATAAAGTTGGAAGAATTCCAGAATCAAATTGCTTGTCGACCAGTGTTATCAATAAAACACGCAGTGTGGGAACTTTCACAGCAGTAGAGGCAAAATCTAGCCCGGTATGGCCCTCTGATTCATCTTCTTTGAAGTAAAGCCTCATTTACAGTTCGTATTTAGTTACAGTGCTCTTTACAAAACGTATTTAAACATATCGCCGTATTTGTTGGACTTAATTCATTCATTCAATCTCTCGCTCCTGACAGCCTAGCTACTTGAGTTGCACCCAGACACAAAACACAGTAAAGTGATTGTGGTCAAGTGCAGAAATTTTGAGCAATAAAACTATTACTACGGTTTTTCTCAAGTCAATAATATAGCACTACTTACATTATTGGTTAGGATTAAGAACCCAACCTACGAAGACCCTCAAATATTTCGACTCGTCGGTGTGACGTCATTTGCCTATTTCCCGTCACGGCTAAGCTTTACTGTTGTCCCATTGAGTCTTCCCGTTACACTCTTTGCTTCCTGGGCCGATCGGGCATCGGACAAAGAAATTACGCAAGGATTCAAACCATTAGGCAGGTCAGGTGGGCGAGGCCTGGTTTTCTCTTAATCGCAGTTATAAAAAGGTTAGGTTACATGAGGCTAGGTTAGGTGAGGCTAGGTTAGGGGAGGCTAGGTTAGGTTGGAGGAGATAAGGTTAGGTCAGGTTAGGTGAAATTAGGTCACATTAGGTGAGAAGAAGCTTCGTAATATTATATCAGAATAGGTTGGATTTAGTTGGATGTGGTTAGATTAGGCTACGTTCAATTAGAAAATGCTTTACTAGGTTACACTTGGTTTCGTTAGGTTAGGGTAGGTAAATGCAGTAGCTACACTATAATTTGACTTAATTCATTATAACTTGCTTCAAAATAACTAGGTAGGTAGGCTACAAGCCATAAATGTACATAAGGAGATAATCGGGGCTTTTATCTTCCCGGGGCTTTTTTCCTGTACCCGCACAAAACACAGTAAGATTGTCGTCAAGTACAGAAAGTTTGAGCTATAAACATTCATATGATTTCCCTCGCGTCAGGAATATAACACTGAATACATTTTTGGTTAGGATTACGAACCCAAACGATGAAGGCCTGAGGTTCGACCCCTCAAATATGTACTTCGGCTCGTCGGTGGGACGTTATTTGGCTACATGCAGTGCGGTCACGGCTAAAATTTATTTTAGTCCCATTGCGTCCTCTCGGTACGCTCTCTGCTTACTGGACCTATCTGGTAAAAATTGCTTTGTACGAAGAGTTGGGTAATTACCCAAGGATTCCAACCATAAGGAAATGTTCGGTGGGCGAGGCCTGCCTTTCTCTTACTTGATCGCTGCCATGAAAACAAAATGTGGAGGTCTAGTTAGCTGAGGCTAAGTAAGGTTAGGTCGGGTTAGGTGAAAAAAAGGTACGAACTCGTAAGGTGAGTTATAAGAAGCTAGGTAACGTACTTAGGTTGGGATAGGTTGGGTTTAGTTATATGAGGTTAGATTAGGCTGCATTCTATTATAAAAGCTAGACTAGGTTAGGGGTTGGTTTCGTTAGGTAATTGCAGTGCGGTATGATTTAACTCATTTTAATATAACTTGCTTCAAACTTACTAAGTATGAGCAATATATGTACAGTACATTAGGAGATTGGAGTGGATTTTTTCCTATGGGGCTTTTTTCATATACCCGGTCTGCCCATACCGATAACAAAAAAGCAAGCACTGGAAGCACTACTGAAGTTCTGACGCTCACAAATCACTCGTAGCCACGGACCGTTCGTGCCAACAATGCACTCAAGAGTTCCGCTCTCAAGAGTATATTGCATGCAGTGACAACATCACCTCACTTCGGTCGACGCTCTACACAATTAGCGAACAATTAATGATCGTTTGAGGCGCCGAACTCGACTAGGGTGGTCGCCGCCTCGCTGTCATTATCTGCTAAATTATTCCTATAACTTCCGTGTTGGATGCAACATTACCTGAGAATTTTAATGGTCGAACAAGTCTGTGTAGTGGAACAACGATGCAGTCACGCATCGGTATTGTTAATTGGCGGATATCAATTGGCTGAACTGAATGACTCATGGTGAGCATTGATCAGTTCGTTAGTTCGTTATGATCATTATTATTATCTAAGTTTAAGACGCTATTGCGGATATCTATTTATGAATATCATTCTGCCAAGCTGAAATACGTCTTTTGTGTCATAATACCAAGGCTTAAATAACTGTCTGTAACCATTAATTCTGTGATAGAAGTTCGCATACATATTCTTAGCTTCTGAATGTAAACAAAACAGGTACTTTTTCACTAATTTAAAGCGGTGATAGAGTATTGAGCAGAGCTGGTCGCTGTTCTGTCAAAGCAATTTCATACATCAAGCTTAGCTCGTCTTGCAGCCATGTTTGGAAGTCTAGCTAGCTAGGTGCTTCAACCGTCTGCACGCAGGCCTACAATTTCCACCATGGCCTGCTCTCTGTTCAGTCTAGAACCGAAACACAGCGCTGAGGCGCGCAGTTCTGCGTCCTGGATCAAAACCAAAAGTATATTTTCTTCTGATTACTGAAAGGGCTGCAGGGTCGATTTCCATTAAACAAAGCATACGGGTCCTGCCCCGTATTATAAACTGACATTATAAACACTAAAATATCTGTATGAAAAGTTGCGTTAGCAATAGGAAATTTATGCATATTTTGGGCATCTCTCAGCTGGTTACCACGAAAAAAAAATGCCTGTCTACTTCTCAGAATTAAACGTGACATTGCTCCCAGATTAGTCGTAAATTGTATAACTTTTCGACGAATGAAAAAGAATCTTTCACAGTGAACTGATCTGTAGTTATAGGACTGATGAATGGAGCCAAAAATTTAGCAATTTTGTAGCCAGAAGTTACAATTGCAGAGAGGATAGGCCGGATGGGGCCATCCTGCTTATGAATTTTTGGAAGCCCGTATAACACTCCCGGTTTAGAGCCAGACAGAGATACTTGTTCGATGACACCTTCATTTTTCAACTTCGAAAGAAATCTATTAAATTTGTCCTCTAGTTTTAGAATTGCATTAAACCAGTCGCCGNTTATATATCGGAGGTCTTACGTTCGTAGTCGGCCTTGTCGAGGATCACAATCCCATTACTTTTATCTGGTCGTAAGATTATAATGGACTCATCTCTACTCAAATTTTCAACCGTTGTTATGAAGTCTTTGTAATTTGTTACATAATGGGTTGAAGCTGTAGAATCCATTAAATGCTAGATGCATAAGCCTGCTTCGTACATGATTAATACCGTCAACACCCGCCATGAACATTGGTTCATTACGAAGATTGCAAAATAATAAAAAAAATTAGCCCTTTTGCTAATATCTCTTTTTCAGATGGGTTCAATATGCGGCTGGAGAAGTGAAACTTTAGAGAGCCATTCATTATCCAGTTGTTCAACAGTCTCTTGCAGTCCCAGTCAAAATAGTTTCCTTGCTTGGGTTCCCTTCATAGTCGTAATTTTGCTTTCGTTTGTGGTTTGGACAAAGCTGAGGATTGGAAACAGATCCAGCCATGAAATCAACGACTTATTGTTCGACAATACTTGTTTTCTTTTTGAGTTCAAATTTCTTCGATGAGAGCGTTTAGCTCTGAGTTCGTTTTCCAAAAGTTTCCTTTGAAAATTTGAATGTATCCTTGAGTTAACAACTTGTCGATTGTATAAGCGAAACTGAACAAATTTCGGCTTTAGTCGATGAAGACTGCATTTTTCTAAAAAGTCGATTTCGCAGTATTTTCTTTCAGCTTCAAACCGGTCCTTTCAAAATCTCTAAAGACTGAGAGCACATGTCGCGAATATCTCCGAAGTAATAGTTCACAAATCAATTTACCTTTGGGGAAGCGAAGTTTTATAATTAAGAATAAGATGAGTGCTGTAATAAATCTCATTTTCAACAAAAAATACATTCAAGCTTTCGATTCAATCACTTTTCATCAACATCCCTTTCGACGAAACAATCAACATCGTTGCAGAGGAGCTCTATGAAATTCAAAACTCAGTTTCATCGTTTGCAAAATTGCAGTTCATGAGACTCCTGGAATCTGCAGAGAAAGACGTGTTTTTTTTTTAATATTTGTAGAAATATTACATTCCCAAATTGACGGTGCTGCCATGGGTAGCCCTCTTGGGTCAACACTTGCAAACGCCATCCTCGGCGACTACTAAACAACTGCCCTTCTGAATTCAAACTAAAATTC
>LQNS02007216.1:3600849-3611341 GCA_001587735.2 Parhyale hawaiensis | reverse complement strand
GTTTGTCTAGAGTCTCTAGACGATATTTGAACGTAGTGACTGCCTGTTCTACAAATAAGTATTCACTCTGAAATGAGAGTAGAATTGGCAACCTAGCGTAGTTCTTCATTGTTGATGTTTGGTTTCTTGTCCAATGCTTTGAATGTGATCATTAACGTATCTGCATGTCGAAAGGTCCAGGTGCAGGGACATTGTTGAAGCCATTCAAGTATTTGAGTGCTTGTATCAGTTGCCCTCCGAATCATCGTTGCCGGAGAGAGATGAATCCAAGCTCCAAATGCGAGCTCGTATGGCTGGTTAGGCAGCGGGAGGCATTAATTTTGTTTCTTTCGGCTGGATTCTTTCAATTCTATCTATATCTCTGCAGTGCTGCGGCGACCAGATTTGAACCACAAACTGCAGGTGTGGTCTTACTTGTGCTTTGTGTAGAGGAAAAAAGTGTTTCCTCGGATATGAATTCCTGGTAGTGAGTTCCAGGACTCTGCTTGCAGTTTTTATATTTTCTTCTACTTTCTGGCTATGTTTTAGATCGTCTGTGGTGAATATTCTAATACCACATTCTTCAGTGATAGAACATGTGTCGACATTGAATCTCACCTGCCACATTACGGTCCATTCCATGAGGCTGTAACGGTTTTGCTAGAGCTATGACAGCTTGTGCCGTCCGCCAATAGAACGATTGTACTGCTAATAAAAATAAAGTCAAATTTACCCTACCCTCTACTAGGAAACCCACAAGCACTAGATCGTATATAAGTAAACTGGCCCCTTAGCTGTGCAAATATCAAATGCTGAGTGAGGACGTCAAGCGCTGTAGGAGCTCGCTTACTTGACTCGATATTCGACCCTGCAACTTCCAGCGTCTTGAACTGAGCACTAAAGTCTGTCACTACCGTATTTGTTACTATAATTGATATCAATTATGAACAGGAGAGGGCCAAGCATGCTACCTCGCAAAACCCCTTTTCAGACAGGCGTCCAGTCGCCCGCCACTCTATGGAGTTGCACTCGCTGTTATCTACCAGTAAGCCATGCCTGACTATAGCTCGAAAACTCACCCTGGCTGCCATAGGCCTCTATTTTTCCTTTAAACGTTGATGGGGACTTTGTCAAAGCCTTTTAGAAGTCTAGGTAAATGAGGTCCACTTCATTCGCTCTTTTGCTGACGTCCGTAACTCTATAAAGAAGTAGAGTTTGTTGGTTAAAGAGTTTATCCTATATCGGAAGCCATGGTGGGATGTGATGGTGCATGCCCAAATGGTCAGTAAAGCGTTTCTTCAAGAGTCGTTCTATGGTTTTGCTGGCGATCGCTGCTAAATTTATTGGTCGATACTTGTAGGATCTTTTTTATCCCACATCTTATGTATTTGGGCAAGTTTCCCATCCGTGGAACTTTTCCCGTGCTTAAAGACCGTCTGATGATAATTCGTTGCCAAGGCTGTTTTATGATTAAATTAAATAAGCTTTACGTATTTGAACTGAATTGCATTTGATATGAACAATGATCTTATGGAAAAATATAAGTAAGGACACTCTTCTTGGAAAATACTTTTGCCTATAGCTACTAGCGGCCATTTGCAACTATAGAACTGCGAGGACGAAACTAATCTAATGCCTTCAGGTGTTTTGGATGCAACAGTAGCAATAAATTTCGTTTTTAATATCAAATGTTTTATCTGAGGTATTCATAAAAAATTGAATGTATTACTTATTCATACTTCTTGTGGCTTCACAAGATTTTCAAATTGATGAAAAGATTCCTCTGAGTACTCTTACGTGAATCAGTGAAACAATCGAGTAGAGAGCACTCTAAGCGAGCATACCTCCGCCAAGAAAAGCAACGGTAACGGAAAATCCAAATTGGTTCTGAAACCGCGACTTTCTTTGTACCTACACCGAAATATAATGATTTGTGCGTTTTGATAGTATTATCAATTTCTGTAATTTTCATGAAGATCCGTTCATAACTTTTTGAGTTATGCTGCTAACAAACACTATGACAAATAAAAGTCAAACACACGAACTGATGAACCGATCATGACCAAAATTTAATCATTTATGTATTTTAACATAGGTAACAACTCCTGTAAATTTCCTCAAGATCCATCTGTAACTTTTTGAGTTACTGTGCTAACAATTATAAAATCAAACATAGCGACAAAGAGACGAACAAACAGGCAGATCATCCAAAAAAAAAAATTGGTCATTTACTCATAAAAAAATCCATAAATTACATAAAATCCATTCTTTACTCTTCGAGTTATGGCCTTAAGAAAAACGTAATCATCTGTTACTGTTGACATGCCTAACAATCCCTACAGACTTCGTAAAGATCCGTCCATAACTTTTTGTTTAGTCATGGTGACAGACAAATGGACGCACAGGCAAACAGGGTAACAGACAAACACGACAAAAACAAAACCTCTTAGGCGGAGGTAATTATCGAGCAAAGAAAAAGAGTGGTGAAAATGTTATACTGTGTACCGTGAGGTAGGCCTTTCATCAATTGAGCTCATTTCCTTGAGCAGTATTTTGGGAACAGTGTGCACTGTGTTGATCAGACTTTTCTCGCTAACTGACCACACATTTTATTTTATTGGCACATTTGAAACTCACCGAATATATAGATGATGCTACGCTGTTTCTAACTGTCGAGCTGGTGAGAACATTTCATTGTTTAAACCAACCTTCAATTAATTTACAAGGTGTCAGGTTTCATTTTTACAATCAAGCAAGCCGGAGATATCTCATCTACTGCAGAGCATATCACCAAATAAGTTCAGTGTATCAAGGATTTATTGTTTACTGTCAGATGTAAGTTAAAAGTGAGTATCATAATCCGTAGACTCGAGAAGCTGCTGCAACAGAGCAAGCATTTTTCAGCTGACATTCTTCCAATAATTATTGTATCTTCACAAGTTGAATTATGTAATTTGAAATCTGAAGTCCGATGCGACTCATCACGTCTCTTATTTCAGTAATCACGTGATGCTGCAGCTACTTGCACTTCATCAGTGCTAATCGATCTGGCAGAAAACTCACGGAGATCAATAATTGTAGCCGTTTCACAATATTCTAACAATCCGAGAATATAAAAAAAGACGTGCTGCAAAGTTTAAGCTGCAAGTCGAAAATCAGCATCCAATGGTAGATTAGAAGTAATTCTTAAGCCCGCAGTCATCTACAGAAAATTATTTTTGTTGGTCAGGGCGGTTAGAACTTTTAGAGGCTACCTAGTTCTGCCCCAGGTCCAGTGTGGTTGTCAAAGGTTTCTAAGAACCGCCAACGTTTGAAGACACGCATTAACCCCCATAAAAATCACATCGATAGTGTGTTATTGCGATGATAACCGCTATCTGAGTTTATCTAAAGAAAGTTTATTGTTTTGACATTCGGAATGAATGGACTTAGGTACACCTTGGAGACGCGGAGTAGGTGTGTGTGGGGGGGGGGAGATCATGCGTCACAACTTGGGAGTATCACAGCTGGTGTATTGTATAAAACTATGGTTAACACATTGACTCTTGAAAAAGGTTCAGCACATAATTTATTTATATCTTTTTTTAAATGGTTCAGCACATAATTTATTTATATCTACTTATTTTTTCAAAGATCCAGAAAAGCTACTGCATTCACAATTTATTTTAAGTGTGCACCGGTTTCTATCCTGGAACGGTTCTTCAATTTGGAGTTTGTTTTCTCTAAAATATTACAGAAAAAAATATCCTTTTACAATCTCACATTCACTTTGCCGCTGTGTTAAATACTTTCTTGACAGTTTCCTAGATACAAACTATTGCTAGCCTTCAATTGGTGACTTTTCGTTTGTCTCAAATTTATCACAGAAACAGAGCACAGAAATGTATCACTTGCACTGCATGTGCAGTAACTTTGCTCTGGTTATATTTGTAGAATCATATAAGTCATCTGAAAACCACCCGACTTCGGCTAGCATCCTAACAAGGCTTGTGTTATTCCTTCTAAGAAACCTTTCTGAAAACCACACTGCTGGCCAACGCGCTACAGCAGAGCTTGCGCTAAAACATTTCTAGAATTAACACAACCAGAGCCGAAGTTGCGACCACGTCCCACCTCAGTGGTCTGGACGTGGCATATCAAATATCAAAGATGACAAAGTAGACAAAAATTTGTTGAAACCCTGCCCAGTATGCCTAGGCAACCCATCAAAGGGGTTTTGAGAGAAAGAAATGCCGGGAAGAGGACCGTTAGACCCGGACAGACACTTCCTTGAAGGAGGTTCGGAGCGGTTCACAAACACAAATACGGTAGAAATAATATATTTTCGTGGATACTTCTCTGGCAGTAACCATCAATCTTTCATCGAGCTGTTTTTGTTTTAATTCCTGTGAAGAATATTTAAAAATCCGCGTATGTTGCGCAAACATCATTCTAGGGCTTGCGTTAATTCCTTTACAGAATATTCCAAAAACCATCCGGCACACTATCGGGATTGTCTTCATCCCTTTTAGAGCAATCCAAAAACCACTCCATGTCTGGCCAGCACCCGAGCACAGCAGCACCTCACCGTCACATACACGCGCCCCAGCCCTGGCCCTCCTCATGTGAATCATTGCAGCTCCTGCACGTTTGATGTAGCCGTCGCAGTAATTAGCTCATGTATGATGGCATCTCAGGAGAGCCGCTAAGTCTGACCCCTGTTTGCAGAAGGTCCCAGCATTATACACTCACCCTTCAGTAGCTCATGTGCTTCTTGATGGCTTACCTCAGGAGTCAACAGCTCTGTTTTGTGACTTCACTGCAAGTCGAGATGATACTCTGCTTTGAGTCTGGAAATGACCACATACGCACAAATTCTATCTCTTCTTCCAATATTAAATTAATAATTATACAGCAATAGCTAAGGCATAAGGAACAGTACAACTAGAAATTTTTATTTATTCATTACTTGAAATTTTTTGCATGTATATTGATATATATGTATATAAAATTTTCGCACAAGTTAATTGGAACATATATGCATGGTAGGTACTAACTATATATCAGAACTTTGCAATTATGTTTAATTGTAAATAAATATTCAACTTAAACCCATAAAATGTACATTTTGTTCTAGCCAGAAGTTAAGGAACACAACAGAAATCTTCATAACATCAATAGTTAAGGGCCTTTATACATGAAAAACGCTAAAAGAAATTCTATATTTGATGAAGTTTCCTTTTACTTCAGATGATTTCGTTACATTTTCGAGCACACGAGCTAATTAATTTTTTTATTTTTTTTTTTAGAAAAGTTACTAGTGAATACTCGTGCTTCTTTTAGAAAACGTCATAAATTACTAAAATTTCTAGGATTTCTGTTCTGAGCCTTTTCTCCGGTGATCTACATTTTCTCTCTGTAATTTGAGTTAGGACTCTTAGGTGGTAACTTCATTTTCATTATGTTTCGAAAAACTTGTAACTTTTTGGCTCTGGGGCTAAGCTAATTGTCTTGCATAAACATTGGATTTTCAACAGTACCACTGCGTAATTGAGGAACAGAATGCTGGCGAATAAGTTCTTTTATAAACACTGGCATTAATTTTTTCTATTACAATTAACAATAGATTCTCCACGGGTCCCGCTAGTTTACCATAATCACACTAATCGAGATACTTCAACAATGTTCCTTAACTTTTGGACAGGGTAAAATGTGCAGTTTTATTGTAATTTGAACATTTATTTACAGTTAAAGATAAATGTAAAATCCATGTATGTTATTCATGCGTATATGTTGCAAGTATATACATCACGAAAATTTTATAATGAATATTCAAAAGATATAAAACAATAAACGTTTAAAAATTTGTTGTAGTTACGTTCCTTAGACAGTATTTTAGCCACTACTGTACATATGGTAATCGAATATCATATTAACTTAAGTACCCGTAGATTGTAAGAAAGGTGTAAGTGGAAGCATTGGTCTGTTCACAGCAATTTCGTTACTGCTTCTTAATACCATTAAAATTGCACTGCGTTTGCCTTTCACGATATGATTGCTTCAGTAGTTGGTAATACAATATATTGCATTGTTTCTAATTTTTGAGGTTGTCAGGTAGAGAAAGTCAATTGACTGCCGAACTCCAAGTTATTTCGCTGATCCTCAGCAACGTATTACCTGACATTCCTTCTAGAGATTTGCATAATTTAGGTAATTCCTTTTGACAGTGGTACAAAGAAGCAGCCAAGTTCTACTGTATGTATTAGAGTCGAAATGCTGAAGATCTTAGTCCGTAGATTATTTGTGGTTATAGCAGGACGGCACAGACGCCAAACAAACAAACAATCATCATTTATTATCTCGTATACAGGGTACAGTGGATACACCTATCGAGGTTTTCTTTTTGCCTTAATTCTAGAATTTTGAAGAACTGGTAGTGTGAAGAGCAGGAGAAGCAGTCCGTGATGAAAGTCAATTTGGGATCCCTCGCCGTGCTTCGCCTGGCCTTCTCGATGCTGGAGTGCTCCACGCAGCGTAAATCCGTAGCGTGTCGTCCGGGGAGTCGAACCCGGGCCTCCGTTGGTGCGATGCCGATCCGTTGTCACTTCTTCACCGAGACTGAATGCATCTCGAAGTTGTTTGCTCTACTATTACTCAAAGAACATTACGACGCCCATTCAAGACCGCGGTGCAGGCGATAATGGGCATCACATTTCTGTAGTTGGTGAAGCTTCAGGTATTTGAACTGAGTGGCATTTGATATGAGCAATCTTATAGAAATACATACGTAATGACCCTCTTCTTGGAAATACAGTGCGACCCACGTTATTAGTCCAATTTGATTTTTCTTTAAAATTATTATTTCCTGTTAATATACAGTGACTTGATATTTCTATTGTATGTCGCAGAGTAATCATGCGCAATGTTCATAATCATATTGTTTGAGAAACTGTTTGCTTGATACCATTTAGAAACTTACTTAATCCACTCTCTATTTCCTCAATCACAATATTAGTCTCAGGTATCAAAATTAGTTAAATATGATGAATAAAACACAACTTAACTATAAGTTTATTTATTAATTACTAAATAATACTTCAGAAAAATGCTTGGAACATATTGCAACAGCAAACAAGGCAAAATAAACAAAATACAATATGCTCATTTATTAATGTAAGGTCCATTATTTTTATGACCTCAAAAATGCGGACATTAACGGAATGAGGTATAATTTCTTAATAGTAGTACCATCGACGGATCATGCAGCGACTTGTATCGCCTCCCACAATTCTGCTCTTGAAGTAAACTGCTTATCCTCTGTATAAATTTTGCGCTTGATGATAGACCACAGATTTTCAATTGGGTTCAAATCTGGAGAATCAGGTGGCCGCACCATCAAATTCTGGTTTTTGAACAACAAAGAAGCAAGGTATTCTTTTTAGCTCTGGCTGAATGCGAGGGCGCATTGTCTTCCATGAAAACCAGCTTTTTGCGAAGATCCAAGGTCTGGTCGTCAAGCCAGGGAACAACGACATGCATCGAGTAGGGCGCAATAATTAGCAGAATTGATTTTAACTCCTCCACTTTACCATTGTTCAACCTACAAGTTTATCATTCATAGTCCCAGCCCACAACATAACACCACCACAGCCTTGATGGCGGCGAAAACGATGGCGGAGCTTGCCTTCAAATCCGATCCATCGTTTAGATCATCCGTCTGGGCCATCGACAGTCGCTCTGGTCTCATCTGTGCATAAAACACACTTCATATACTGTTTCATATAAAACCTAGCCCACTCAACTCTCAGAAGCATGTGCCTTTGTGTCAATGGAGGCTGTTTTCGGGAGATTTCACATTTGTAATAGTCCCCAAGATTCGGTTTCGCGTAGTTTTTGTCACTTCATTCAGACCAGAGTTTTCAAAAATTTTTTTGCTCGTGCTTCCCGGCTTTTTGAAGACATGACGTTTAATTTTTCTGATATCCTGCGTGTTCACAGCTTGTATTTTACCTTCATCAAGCCGTGTTTTCCGATTGGAAGGATCCCTCAAAAACTATGAATTGTTCTAACATGGCGGCCAAAAAACCTATCAATGGACGCACTTGAAGGTCTTCTTGCCCGTTTCTTTGATAATGGCTTGCTTCTCTTCATCTGTTAGATCCTTAGCACGTCCCATTTTGAATATTATTTAAATAGACTAATAGCGTAGCTCACAGTATATCTGTTGAACAAAGGAATGTTCTGCAACCAACCTTTTCAGAATATAAACAAATATTGTTAGACGAACTAAGCACACAGTGTTGCCATATGAAAACATATTTCTCGTCAGACAGCAGATTTTCAATGAAATATCAATAAAAAAAATTGTTGGACTAATACCATGGGTCGCACTGTACTTTTGCCTATAGCTACTAGCGGCCATTTGCAACTATAGAACTGTGAAGGTGGAACTGATCTAATCCCTGCAAATGTTTTAGTTGGTGAAGGTTGTCTTACTGAAGATTCTTGCAGAGGTTGACCTATGCTGCTCTTGTTGGACGAAGAAACAGAATGTTTGAGTGAAGTTAGAATAGTAAATATGCATAATAAAACTGGCTCGTTTGTGTCTTCAGAGAAGCCAGGAAGTTCCCACATGGCAAGTGCTAATCACGATTGTGTAACACGCGGGTTCCAAAATTATGTGACCCTTCTGATATTGCTCCTAACATTATGCGTGAGGTATATTAAGAGTATTATATAAGTATCTACGGGTCGATTGTGTCTTGTCGTGTGTGTGCTGTAGGCTGCATACTAGATAATCTACTGGCAAACCACTCATCAGGTATATGAACCGAAAAGCAAGTCTTAATGACCTACACTATATATATATATATGGATAGGCACCTGGGTTCGCCTGTTGTTCAGTATCTATTCCATCGGTAAATTTCATCTACTGTATAATTTGATAATAATTTGATAATAATAGGGACTAATAATAATTGCTTCAGTGCAAGTTTGAACCATAAGAGTAAATTAAAATTGGTCGATTCCGATGAGTGCCAGATTGTAAGGCAGCATTAATGAGAAAATAATATGTGTGTTTAATTTGGTGGGTGAAGCGTAATAGTACAGGGGATATTCCCTGTCGCTGCTGTATCGTTTAGTAAACGCTGCAGTAAACGAAAAATGTTGCTCAGCAGCACGTGGCCCCTTTAATGAGGACATTAGCAGTTTCTGAATCTGTCTTGATGCACGACAATGCACTCGGTCACACAGCGAAAGCCGTCAAGTAATTTTTTGTCAGCTGAGAAAGTATATCTCATGCCATGGCCAGCTAATAGCTCTAACTTCAATCCATTGAGATCATATTGAAAATGTTTGTGATGCAGTTAAGGCAAGATAGCCACATCGACGTTATTTTTCGTGATAGAAAATCCAAACATCCTGGAACAAAATCACACCAGCGCAGTGCGCTAATTACGTTCACAATTAAGCACACAAAGTTTTATATATATATATATATATATATATTATAAGAAATGGATGTTATAATTGCAAAATGGCTATCTTTTACAATCCTTCGAACATCTAGTGAAGATGTGAAGAATAAATATCGAGTTTTAAAGAAAGCTTCTGTTAAGCTTACCCAGAAAAAATGTCATCTTCGTTTATACGAAACTTGTCTCAATATATATATATATATATTATGCATATTACAGAGACGACTGTTACTTTTTTAATATAGAAATATAATGTCATTACAAAGGTTTTGCAAGCGCTAAGAACAACCGTGCACTGTATATAACACCGAACTAAATGAGAGAATTAGGTTAATTATTGCGTAAAAACATAATACGAGGCAGAGACAATCATTCTATTGGGCTGAGGAACTGACAGATCAATAGAGCTCAAGCTTATTAGTGATCTTGAGCTCACTTCTTTACTGGTATGAGACTGAACATTCTGCGGTGACACAGGAAAAACACAGCACCACTGTGTGCCTTGAATGAACCCTAACAAAAACTATGGTAAAGATATAGAAAGAGACTCTATTCCACCGAGGAAATTTCGTTAAAGTCTAACCGTTCACGTCATCCCTTTTAAGACTGGCTGCACGGTGTGTCTGCAGTTTCTTTGAATGACAACGCAAACCATACGTCACCCCAGCTTCAACGGCCCAAACTTCACGGAAACATACGCGCAAGAACTACGAAGAGCAGCTACACTGATTGTACAGGCGTTATTAGATGGGCCACGAGATAAATAACAAGAACGGCTAAGAACAACTTCACTTTTTACACGCAAGTTGTGACACCATACTGCGATCCTGAAGAGTGTATAGACTGAGAGGCACAAATAAGCAAGAACGGCTAGAAACACCTTCACTTAATGCACAAACGGTAAGATATGCCGTGCTGCGATCCTTAACTACACCAACTGAGAGGCACAAATAAGCAAGCAAGTGCAGAGGGCAGCTTCACTTAATACAATTAGCGTGAGAGGACGAGACCTTACAGAGCGTATTAGCGTGACACACAGTGAATGGCCACAGTTG
>LQNS02007216.1:3550665-3580130 GCA_001587735.2 Parhyale hawaiensis | reverse complement strand
TCGTCGGCATAATTGATCATCGTGTTTTCAAGCGAAGAAAACATGTCACTAGTATAGAGAACGAACAACAGCGGGCCAAGCACACTGCCCTGAGGGACACCAGACACCACCGCAACTGAGGAACTCAAGATGCATTTGAATACGCAAAAGTTAGATCAGGTTACAGCAGATCGCCGCCTTTGGAATTCGTAGCCTTTTCTTGCTCCGTCAACGTTGAAATCCAAACAATAAAGATATTTACAGCTTCTCTTAGTGCTGCTATGTAGTCTGATTCTTATTGCTTTCTTTTACATCGCAACTATATTTGCTCTTAGTTCATGACGCACAAACTGAGCAGATGATCAACGAAGCTCAAGAGATGCATTTTTCAGGATGCAGTTGCGCAACAAGTATTTTTTCCAGCTTGCGTTTTTCCTTTGACGAAGCAGTTATCGCTCGAGCGTAAAAAAAAATCGATGTACTGAAGGGTTATCATGGCATATGCAGGATAGGCGGCGGGGAATTGAAGTAAATTTAGGCGAGCTTCACTCCTTACTAATTTAAAGGGATTTGCCGCTTGTCATATACGGGAAGGAAGGAAGGAGCTGGTGTTTTGCCAAATAGAAACGGAGAACACTCATCTCACATGACAATTTGAGTTGGAAGTTGTAGCGTATTCTTCAGCAGGACATTAGTAGCGGAAGTACAGTATGATCAATGCAGAGGAGTCATCTTAAAGTACACGCTGTCATTTTGGACAGTGTCCTTTGGACAGTTTGAATACTAGAGCACTCTAAGAGCGCAAACCTATGCCAAGCAAGGCAACAGTTACGAACAATTCAAAGTGGCTCTGTGACCATGATTTTCTTTGCATCATTACCAAAATCTAATCATTTGTGCTCTCTGATAGTATTAACAGCTTCAGCAATTTTCTTGAAGATCTGTTCATAACATTATGAGTTATGCTGCTAACAAACATTAGGACAAACATAAGTCAAACACAGAAACGAACAAACCGATCTGCATAAAAAATTCAATGATCTATGTGCCCTTATATTACTAACAACTCCTGCAATTTTCATCAAGATCCACTGAGGACTTTTCAAGTTATTGAGCTATCGTGTATAAAATCTATAACAGCGACAAACAAACGAACTAAGAAACAGATTATCTAAAAAATTTGGTCATTTACTCTTCGTAATAAACCTAACAAATGTTAATTTCTTGAAAATCTATCTATAACTTTTCGAGTTATAGCACTAATAAAAAATATGAAGACAAACAAACAGATGACCGGGTTTCAACTAAAAATTATTCATTTGAACGGTCAATCTGCCTAACAATCCCTATAAATTTCGCAAAGATCTGTTCATAACTTTTTGAGCTATCTTGCTGACAGACAGACTGAAAAAGAGACGAACAGACAGACACTACAAAAATATAACCTCCTTGGCTGAGGTAATAACAATTCAGTTTGTATGCCAATTAAAAATATGATCGAAAGTTCTGTATTTTCTCTCCCTTTTAGAAGATTCTTCCTATAGGGCCTCCGCAAAAGCAATTCTGCTCGTGAGAGGTCTGTTTTTGTATTCTTCCTTTCTTCTAATGGGTAAATAAAACATTTGAGAATTGCTAAAGAAAATGTTTCAACTTTGCTAATAGTTTTGGTTCTCAGTAGATACTTGCAGTAGCCTGTGTACAACAAAATTGAATAACGGCATATATTTATATTAGAGTACACAGCCTTCAAAAGTGACGGCACTAATTTTGTACATATATCTGTTTTTTGTTCTTGCTTGTGGTACAGGTTTTATCCGAGAAAATTATCTCTCATACTTGCAGGCTTGACTTTCTATTAAAATAAGGAAAGTTGTACGGCTATGAGCTTGCAAGAATAAAATTGGCTCCTGCAAGTAAAGGTGCGAATATCTGTTTTGCAATGCCCCAAATCGAGCAGCACAAAAAATATAATTTAATCAAATGAATTTACCGAAAATGCTCAGTGCTAACTGTATTCTGGGTACCAGTAGATAATTGCAACTTCTATATCGAAATTTTGTTTTAATGTGATTGAAAATATTTTGGTTTCGACTCAGCGTGAAGTTTCAACTGCCACGAAGAAATTCAGCTAAGGAAAACATTAGAGAAATGGATTATGCACGTTAGGAACGAAAACGCTGGCCATCATCGAGCCTCTTTTTCTGCTATGAAGAACTTCAGCTAAAAAATATATATTCGAAATAGCTTGCGCACGACAGGATCAAAATCTCTGTCAAGACACCGCCTTGAATCTACCACGCACAAAAGAATAGTCAAATCATATAGCACCAAAATACTTTTCAATGCGAAGCGGGCTGCATAAAAATGCAGTATTTCGAGTTTCGATCATGTATTCCAGAAACTAAGTTTACTATCGTAATTCAGGCCTGAAATTTCATGATAGCTCATTTTGTTATTCAGTACAGAATTTTTGCCTATCTAAAGCCTTGAAAGCGTTCTGAGAGAAGGACTAGCCAAAGGAGCAGGCAACCAACCAACAGCTGTGTGTTATTATGTAGTGGACGATGAAATTCCGGCTGTTGAGTATACAACGTTTTGAAAACTGGAGAATTAAATGAGAAGCAAAACAGTCAGTTGAAATAGTGTACCCTCGACGGTCACAGAAGCCTTGCGGGCTGAACTGGTGCCACTGGAGGTGCCGGGATTGAGTACCTAACCAGGTGCGCTGAGTCGGCAGTTGTTTAGTATGCACAGATACCGCGGGAGCGCTTAACTTATCAGAACTGGGGTGTAGGGAGTGACGTCGTTGAACCTTCGTTGACGGCTTCATAGCTTTTTACGACCCGTGATCGACTGCAGCCGTATGTGCTCTTCCAGGGCCAGTGGGTCTATATACGCAACGCGAACCAGTGCGTGTAGGTTTTCAATTAGGAGTCGCGGTCAAATTGAATTTACCCTTACCTGTACCTCAGTTCATCAAGTGGGAAACTCGAAGTTAGTAAAAATGTATGATTAAGGTCTTGAAAAATTCCGAGGCCATCGTAGCTAGATGTAATTACGATGCCAAGATCAAGAAAGATTTAAACAACTTTTTTTCTACGATTTTTAACTACGATCCAATTCATTCACTTCAGCTATTGCACTTTGTACAGACGCACAGCAGGGCCGAAAGCGCTAGTTCTCAGCCTGTACGGACTTCAGCATGGGGTAGCTGCTTTATTATGCTCCATATAATGATTACGAATCGGACAGCTGGCGTAAACATACTACACAATCCTCCAAAATTTAAATCAGAAGTCTTGAGTGCCAATAAAGATTTCTCAGACGCTAAAGATCAGCTGGAACACACTGTAAAATACTGGTTGAAATTGAGAAGCGATGCATTTTCACAGCAACACTCAAAGTTTAAAATTTATGGTTGAAGATATTTTCTTATAATTATTCATGACCATAGTTATTGAAAACATAAGTAAATGTATTTATGTTTCACTGTAAACTTACTGCTTCTACATGTGTGGATACAAAACCTCTAGGATGATATTACCAAACTCAGACATGCGGCGGCAGGCCGTGGCGGTGTGCAGCACGCATATTGGAAGTGCTCGTTTTAACGACATGGAGCGTCGGCGGACGTCGTGCTGTCTGGTACAGCAGCCGTGTAATTATAACTTTAAGGCAGTCTAATTGAGCAGTGTCAGTTGACCAAACAAATTCAACAAACAAGCTATGCTCGAAGCTTGTCCGCTCGTTAAAATGAGAAGGAGAGTTGGAGTCTGCTGGACTGCAGAGCGCGTGTGGTGCATGGGCTGATGATAGGTATTGCGCCAAGGAATATTGCGTGGGAATTGATGCATTAGCGATGTCATCATTGAATAACATCAATCATCAACATCGATGAATGTAGCCACGGGAAATCATGCTCTGTGTGTACTAAAGCAACTCACTGAGCAGAGACCGCTTGGAAATATATAGAAACTACTCAACTTTTTACCTCTGAGGAATACAGTACATCTAATTTATTTATATGAGCGGTTTCATCATGAGCAAATGTTTATCCTATGAAAAAAAATATCTTAACCGGCCTTTGCGTAATAAATGCAGCACTGGATGCAACTCACATCAAAAAATAAAATAAAAATACACACTAAAACTGTTTCATTAAAACAGTCTCTCCTGCAATATTATCAATGAATAATTGGTCACCGACAGTTTTTTACAATTTACAATTGTAAGTTCTCATAGCACTATTGAATTGCCCTAGTGGTGCGACTGTTTTACCAAATACATTTATCAGTAATCCAGTTGAGTGATCTCGATCTTCAGATACCAGCATTTATTTTTTTAACATAAGTAAGGTGTTGCTCTTTATTTATTTATTCATTGAAGGTAGGGGTATTATTTTCATTCCTAAAAGTTGTTGTAGTTGTTACTTACTGTGAAAGACGAGCTTAATTAAGGAGCGTGTCTGCAATAATAGCAAACACTATTGTGAAAAATAAGTTAAGTTTTACAGAGGTTTACAGTTCATAGTTTGCATGTGTCGTGAGTTTATCTCCAGCTCCTATAAAGCTGAGATGTGAATAGCAGCTGCAATTTGTGTCGCAGATCCTCACGTTAAATTGAAAGATGTACTGTCATCTCGTAGTCGCTTGTAGTGATTATAACCGAAATGAATCTACACACTCTCCAATTGTAATATAACTATTTTTAAGAGAAAAACTCATTACGTATTTGTTCCCAATATACAGAGACTATGTCATTACAATCCTCGCCTCTAAAACTTTTGTCTTTTTTTCAAAATTATTTTCGAAGAACTTGAGCGTTATTCAAATGCCTTATCCGCGCTATGGACAATCAGGTGGACTTAGATGTTGCAAGAGTGAACTGTAACTCTGTTTGACAGGTGATTCTTGTTATATGTCATCTCATATACAGTAGTTTCAATTTCAGAAAGTAAACAAACACGAGCAAAACGTTGCTTGTTGAATATGATAACAAAACAATAAAAGCGCTTAGATTGCAAATTACGCAATAATGGGTCAAGTATATTAGATCTCCAAGAAGTTCAGACTGGCTCGTGCTGAGCAAACTTCATTATTAACATCACCGCACCTCACCACAACTGACTGGATGTTATATATCTCATAAGCCCAGAGGCAAGACGGAGACACTGACCAAACCTGATCAATCAAAGAGAGCAGACATTGGCAGTGGGTACACCTTGGTACAGTTTACTGGCAGGGAACTTGATCAAATTCAGTGAACTTGAAGCGCTTTCAGGATCGTTTCCTATGGAAAGACTCGATGATGGACATGGCATTGAAGCTGCAATGGCTGCACACAATGCACAATATCATCAGACATACAGGCTCTAGTACAACAACACCAAACTACAGAGGGCTCAGAAGAGAAGACTCATGAAGGAAGGTCAGAGCGATCAGAAACAATCTACATATAAACGCATAAGGTCACATTCATGTTCATCCAACACAGAGAAGGTCCCAGAAACATGTTTCTTCTGTGGACCACTAGCTGGGGCTAACAGTTTTCGGAAAGCTGCAACATTCCATATGGACAGACGGGTGCGTGCCTGTGCAAATCTTCTTGGTGATAAAGAACTGCTTAGCAGTCTAAGTGGTACGGACATGGTAGCATTGGATGCCCAGCGTCACCCACAGTGCTTGATATGACTTTACAACCGCACAAGCAAGGTCCAGTCAACTGAACTTCAGGACTCTGATCAAGAGCGAACAATGTCGGCAGTTGTCTTCGCTGAACTCACGCTCTACATTGAAGAAACCAGACAAGATGAGGAGACCACACCAGTTTTCAGATTGGATGATGTTGTCCACACCTCTATCAGTCCAAAATGGAACAGCCTGGTGTGCAGCTCGACACGAGAGTTCACTCCACACGGCTGAAATAGAGACTGCTATCTCAGTGTCCTGACATGCGGCCCCCGCAAAGGGGAGAGACATTTTGATGGCATTTGAAGAAGATATTGGTGCTGATTTTGACAAAGCCTGCGAGCTGGACAGTGATAATGATGATGCAGTCCATCTTGCCCTTGCTGCAACCATTGTTTGCCGTCACATGTTTGGAGAAGCTAAGTCCTTCCCAGGATTCCCTAACCCTGCAGCAATTACTGTCGCCCAGATACCGAAGTTCAACAACGTTAAACAGAAGCGAACACCTGACACCACATCATCCACCTGTGTCAGGCGCAGTGTTGCACTGGAGACCCCACTTCCAACATACTGTACATAGGGATGACGCTACATACACGCAAGAAGGAATGGGTCGACAGACTGTCTCACCTTGGCCTGAGCTTCACTTATGATAGAGTGCTCCAGCTCTCAGCCCAGATGGGCAAGAGTGTCTGTGAACAAACGTTTACAGACCTAGGACTTTTATACCCATTTAACATGTTTATGTAAAATTCTTTTCAAAGCATCTTGTTTACTCTAACATTTGTATAGATAATTTCCAAATGCCGTTATATAACAGACTATGCAAAAAATAATAAGTTGAAATCGGTACCATTGGATTCCTTGCCTCGAAAAACATATATCTATATAGACACCAGAATCAAGTTACTAGCAGCATCAGACCCATAGATAATAGCAAATGTATAGTTGAAGTGGCGGCCATTTTGAAATCCTGCATGGCGGCCTGTTGATAAAAATGCGCAATGTGCATTCTTACCAAAGGATTCCTTGCCCCAAAAATCATACATTTAGACATCGTACTCAAGTCAATAGCAGTACTATGCCCGCAGGCAATCGCAAATGTATAGTTCAAGTGGCGGCCATTTTGAAATCCAACATGGCGGGCATCAAGAGAGGATTCTGAGTGGCCCAATATGAGAAAATGTTTGCCACATATTAATGTACATGTGTGCCAAATTTGGTGCTTGTATCACAAAATGCACACTTCTCTTGAATATTTGGTCTAAGCTGCCCCACAACAGCACAACTGTTAATAATGATGCAGTACAACTTACGTAGAAAAATCATCAACAACAAAGAGGAGCAGTGAAGGACGTGGAAAGGATTCTCGCTTCCAAATTTAAAGATGTCATCTTTATATCAACTGCGATGATACTTCTAGCAAACTGAAGACAATCGACAAACCCTTAATTCAGCGTTAAAATTTCCTACGATATGATCTCCAATGAGCGTCAGTCGTGAAATATGTTGTATTTTTTTTATTAAGGTATAGATATAAACTACGAATAGATGAACGCCATGGGTATTTTTATTTTTATTTTTTTTACAGTATGACGGGCCGAGTGTCATTCTTTCCATTCTGTATTACTGTTCTTTGTTCTTGCTCTTGTAGGTATAAACTATAAAACAACATCTAGTGTCTTTACATACCTAAAGCAATTACACTCACTCTTTAAAGACCTCGCACTTAACTGTAGCTTTATTCGTGATGCATATCATTTACAAAATATGTGAGATCATGTATGTTTGGATGTCGTACAGAAATGCTTTCCAGTCATAATTTTGACTTGATATTGTAAGGAAACATATGAACTTAAATGTTGGTTTCAACTAACTGCGCTAAATATGTGTCCATTTTAAGTAAATTTTATGAACGCAAATTGTTAACGCCCGAAAGTCTACGGATATAATTTGCCTCACTAGCTGTATCTATTCGGATACGGAAAGGAGGAGCATCGTTTGAACGGAAAGGCTTCACTCATATTCATAATGCAGAAAGCAAACCCACAATCCAAAGACGTCACGATCCGACGCGATTTAATGACACAATTTCCATCACAATTCAATAATATTCAGAAAAAGGGGCCTGCAGCCACTTGAGACCTCTCAGTTACAACCCAGTGACAATAAAAAAAAGTGTGTACGCTTTTTGCTTATTATTTTTTATTTCCTTCTTTAATAACGTGACTGGTCCTTAAATTGCCGTATCACCTCACTTCTGATTATTTCTCTGACTGTTTTTGTGTGTGGCGGCAAATATCGCTTAACTAATGTGAGCGAATGCCATGAGAAACGATACTGCTTATATTCAGAGATAGCAGTTTATGGAGCAGCCTGGATATTATACGTTGAGCTGCTTTGCTTGGCGCTGTCCTGGTAATCTGGATTTTATAATAAACTTAGAAAAAGTCATGAAAAAGTTTGAACATAATCCAGACCAGCGTAAATAGTAATAGCTGCAGTACAGTTCGTTAGTGAAACAAAGTGACCAGTGCATTTTGGCCTTTTCTTCAAATCATGTTTCTATTTCAGAGAAGTAGGCATTGCAAGACCGCAATGAAAATAAAACAAGCAATTTCAACCCACAAGCACTGTTATAGGGTGAAGCATCTTTGTAGACGTAAAGAAAGTTTTGTTCTAGCCTTTTTCATGAACATTCCGGAGTGGCACCCATGATTAGGCCACAATAGAAGCTAAATACCTAATGACGACCCAACTCTTCCTTGTTTCGCTTATGTAGCAGAACAGTTAGACTTTGTTAATGTGCACAAAGCTCCTTGTGTGTCATGTCTTTGTCCTCATGTAAATTTCGGGGCTAACAACCGACTCGGCGGGTCGCCGAGAAACGAAGGAGACAATGCAGACGAAGTTAATCAGGCAGTTTTACGGTGAGGCCAAGGAAGGTTTAGCCGAGGCCGGTATACGGCAGGCCATAAAGCATTGCCGAGGTGCATCAAGAGTCGCTTTATGTAGTCAGCAACAAGGGGTCGTGAGTCTCAAGGGGCCACTAGGCCCCAAGATAGCGAGCTGGGCCTCATCCTTGCACTCCCCTAATTGGCTTGGACAGCGCACTGTCCCTTAAGACCAATAGGATCAAGATGTAAAAAGAAAGAAACACTGCCGAGGGGATATCGTCGGCACATACAAGAACTTTGGATAAGCTGCAAATGGCTCGCATTTGTCTTGCGAAGAGCACGTCAAGGGGACCGCTGCCCTCGCCTAAAACTTCGGCAAAGTCAGCCATGGAATACAGTTCGGCATTATAAGTGACTCAATGGTCCGTTGTGTCCGCTCCATGCATGAATGCTGCAGCTGTGAAAAAAGGGGTGGAGTAAGACCGTGGTCGGTTGAGTCACTCAAGATGCGACAGGGAATCGTTCTCAACTCAGTTGACACTGAGAAATCTGTAGAACTATCGATGCTTGAAGGGTTTTCTCATCTAACGCATGGCTTTGAACGTTTACTGTGCTGAATTCATGCAAATTTGAAGTAGTCTAAAGGTAACTAATATAAGGCTTCATGTGAAGCGCCGCCATACGCGATTTAAATGGAACATGCTTCTGCGATGTACCTATATAAGCTTTTTGCGTAGCTATCGAGATTTCTCTCACAAATGTATCACCAGCCTCACGGTAGTTACTGATATCCTCCAAATAACGGGTTTAAAGCTTATAAGTTCTGTAATCCGCTTCGTTGTGCTACACCTTATGAAGATGTGTTCCGAGCCCGTGTTAGCATCGACAAATATCGTTAAAATAAAATCACATATTGTACAGTTTTGCCACACTTTTACTTGTTTAGATAATTGTAGTGAGAAAAATTATAATGCATATGTATCATTATTCTCTATATCTAAAAGTAGATGTGTATATACTTGAATGTTGTTGGTTATTGTCACTTGGAACCAAGAACTTTATTACATAACTGTTAGGTATCTAGTTATACATATTGGTTCCGTTTGATAAAGGAGTCTCCGCGTGCCAAAAAATATAAGCCTATTGACGCGCCCAAAATGTGAGCAGCGCACTGCAGCCTTCCAGACTTCCATGCCACTTTCGATACGCCGAACACGGCGGCCTAATCGCATAATGGATGGAAATGGAAGCCCTTCTTTATTTTACCTCTGGAGGCGAACATATGGCGGTATTGAGGAATTAGTCTTGCATCTCTTATATAAACTTCGCCCCTGTGCACGCTCAAAGGATGTGGAGAATATCCTTTAGAAGGACGCCTACCGTGACGCCAGACACTCTCGCATTAGATGAAGATTACCTCGATTGCTACGCCATGCATGTCGAATTACGTCAACATCGGATGCCAATTTGCACAGATGCTATCCAAACTGATGGAGGGTCCCTTATTGCGAGCTCCTCAGCGACTGAGCCAACGGAAGATGAGCTGAAAGAGCTTCCATGAGAGAATAATCGCTCCTAACTCAAATAAGAAAGGCCTGATGCATTTTTGATGACGGCAAGACTTTCATTTTGGACCCGACATGGAGTTTTCCATTCAGTCAGAGTCAAACCGAGAGTTGGAGCTGACATGATTAAAGATATCTCACAGGAATTGAATTTTAACTCTCGTAAATACTATTATAGGCTAGATAGTCATGGAAGAAATGTTGTCAGGATCAAAGAAAAATCAGTGATTCTAATAATATGGCAATCATTAGCTAATAACAAAGAGGAAAAATAGGCAAAGTTCAAGCAACATCTATAGTAGCTTAACCAAGGCGAGGGCACCTCCATACTGAATATAAACATATAAAATTTGAAAATCAGAATTAGATGAAAAGTTTTTGTGGACTACCAGTAATATATTCAAACTGCCTGTTATTCATTGTTTTACGCATCTCCCTCATAATCAATGCTATGCTGTTTCTTTTAATTTACATAATAATATTGGATACACGAGTCCAGCGAATACATGAGATTGGTCACAAAAACATAGTAGTAACTGCAAAAAAAATACCATTCATAAAGAACAATGAGCTTGTGCACATGTATGTAATCAAACAACACACGCGAATAATACGAGAATTTGTGACTAGGTTCAATGCTTGACGCTGGGTGCAAGTGTACAGCCTACAGGAGGCGTTGCCCATATTTAATTTTATCACCAACGAGCAAAGCGAAGATCGAGGGGTGACAATGTTTTCCTTGGCGGTTCACGTATATACCTATAGTTATGTGTCTGTCCACCCAAGAAAGTAGAAGGAGTTGAGCAATGTACATAATTTTTTGCAGGGAGTCAGGTATGTTGGCCTAGATGTGAAAAAATGTCAAAACTCTACACAGTAAGCTTATCATCAAAAACGACAGCTTTGAAGTTTTTGCCCCCCTCTCCGTGGGTTATGCTCTTACGCTACCAGGCGTTTTAGTTAGTATTCAATTTGTCGGCCATACTGATTCGCAATCATATCATTGTGTTTGGAAAACCCTGGAGCATATCACTTTAAATGTGAATGAACGGATTAACGTCATACACTCCTTATAAGACAGAAGGACTTGTGATGTACTTACGCATTCCAAGCAGAGATGATGGCAAAGCCGTGGCCCACGGCGCAATATTCTGATAGCTTCACTTTACGGGGAGCAATTCTGTTTAACAAAGTGCTGTGGCATATTCGAAACGCTACCATCATGGAAGCTACAGGACTCAAAAATTTGCTGGATGTTCCTTTAAAAAGAATGGCAGATGGACCAGCGGTTAGCGGTTATGTGCACAGTGGGGATAATCCCCTGCTGGCTCTGTTGCGACCGAACACAAGAAACCCAGCCTCGTGACTCCACACACTTGAGGTGACGGGAAGAACGCCACCTGGACTTCATCCGAAGACGGGGAAGGGGCGCACAAGCCAGGTAGATATTGCCTTCTCAAAGATGGGCACACGCGTCTGTTTGTGGCTTGGCCACGAGCGTAAGAAAAAAGGTCCATTGTTTACAGGCTTCTTTTTCAAATTGTGTTTGTGCTGCTCTCCAGTCCATCCTCTAATTTCAGCGCACCTAGTCAAAGCTGAAGCAGTTCGCGAGTTCAGCCAGATAATGTAATTTGGACGCTAGCTGCAGAGGCCCAACTATGCCGAATCCGGCATGAAGATGCTTCAGTATTTTACTAAGTATATGTGCAAGTAACTGGCAGTAAATTTACTATACTTTCCATATCTGTTCGCTTAGATTAGATGGCTGGTAGTAGACTTACCAGCATGTCCATTTCCAGAAGGAAGCTGGGCATAGGCTGCTGCCTTCTATGAACTATCGCCATTAAGTCAGCATCTTGAAGACTTCTGAAGAAGAAAAGAAGAAGAAGAAAATAAATTCAGACAAGAGTTCATCGTGCAAGCGTAATTAATTGTCGCACACTTGGGGAGCTCGGATACGTCAAGTTAATTGGGTCATGAAATATAATGGACTACGATGGCTCGAATCTTCGGCCATTGAGAGTGTGGTACTCCTGGAGGGGGAGCTCGTAACTTTGGAGGATGTTGCTCCCAATGTTTGTCACGACACTTTTAAACTCATTGGCTGACTCCACAAAGACAGCTTTAGAGAAGTGTCTTTTCCAATGTGCACTATGAAGTACGGGAGACACTGTTGGCTGAGAGTAGTTTTATCGACCTTTATGCTTGAGTTTCTGCTCCTTGTTTCGCAAACAATCATTAACGGCTCTTTCAGAGAGTTCCGTTGAAAACACGTTGGTGAAGCCATTCAAATACTTGAATGCTTTTATTAGTTACTCCTCAGTCGTCTTTTTTCGAGAGAGATGATTCCCACTTCGTGTAGGCGACACTCGTATGGTTTGTATCGCAGCTGAGGTATCAATATTGTTGCTCTGCGTTGGATCATTTTCATTTTATCGATATTGCTGCGCTGATGTGGAGAGCTGCATTCAACAGAAATTTTTAAATGCAGGTGCACTAGTGCTTTTTGCAAACTAATGATTGTGTCCTTGGGTTTCTTCTTAAACTTCCTGGTCATGAATCCCAGAACTCTGCTTGCCGTTTTGTCACTCCAGTAAACTTGATGACTGTGTTGTAGATAATTAAATTGTGATAGTTATTCCCAGGTCACGCTGTTGCGTGTCAGCTGCTAGTTTTATCCCGCTCATTTCCAAATAGGCCGAGGGGTTCTCCGGCTCCAGCTTAACATTAAATTTTGTCAACATTAAAGCTCTTTGGCCAAGTTGCGGATCATGCCACGAGGCAGTCTGGAGGTCAATTCGTTTCTGTTCCTTGCAGGGTGGCGTAGTTTAGTGTCACCTGCAAATTTACTGATTTTATTGATTTTTGATTGATTTTTAACATCTAGAGCATTGATGTAAATTATGAAGAGAAAGGGGTATAGCACGCTACCTTGTTGGACCCAGATGAGGCCGGTGTTCAGTCGCTCGTCTCTCCTTGCAGCTTCACTCGCTACTACAGACCAGTGAGCCCTGTTAGCTTTTAGGTCTGGAAAAACAATGATGACGATATATATACATAAATACAGACGCAACAATGTTTTTCTTTCGCAAGATGATGTTATTGGTAATTTAAACATTTTAATTCCATTAGCTTGAAAGTTCCATGAGTGTAACAAGCTTCAAAGTGCCCTCATGAAATATTTACACACAAAACATATATACCTGATGGCATGTACTGACGTCAGCGAATACTTCTCTCGTAAACATTGTCCACAATCGAAGGCCAGCTAGGATTTTTCTAGTATTATAACTATAGTCTGAATCATAAGTAACTTCTTCTACCCCCTTTTTTATTCATATTTGCTTTCATCGGTTGTAATCCTCCATCCCCTCTCAACATTGAAGAGTTGTGCGAATGGAATTAAACTCCGTCTAACGGACATGAAATATTTATTATTTCCATGTTATTTCACCCATGACATCACAGATGCGTACTAACTCGAAGCAGTCTTTCTTCGTAAATGCTCCCGGTTCGTAAGACGAGCAGAGAAAAGAAAGAAAGAAAGAGAAAAACTATACGTGGAATGTACTGGAAGGTCTGATGTCTATAGATAGTTGTTATATGAAACTCTATAATGTAGAAAATGATGATATTGTTAAGTTAATGCCGTTTATCGGTGAAACTGTTTCTGATTTATATCGTAAGTGTGGCAATGAAACTAGTATGTATAAATAAATGAATGTATTAAAATGAGGTGATGTCCTATTTCAGGTGATGATGGACAGGCTTTCTGACACTGAACAGAGCACAGTACGCTGGGCGACCAATAGTTGCCAAAAGTAATGTGATATATCTGAATACCCGTATTCACTTGAAAAAACTCATAGTAAATGGAAATAGATTGTACTAATCCACTAACTCAATTAAATTTGGAGAAATCTCAGGTGTTTTTTATCTGATAAACTAGGCACTATTATCTTCATCTCATTGATTTATGTATTAAATTGTATATTTATTTTCAAAGACAGGCAGTAGCTCAATACCGAAGCCTATTATTGCAACTAGTGCAAAATCTGTTAAAGCAGATAGATTAGATTAGATAGTTGGCAGTAGACATGAAAGGAGCTGGCTCATGCTCCGAACCGCTATGAAGAATTGCTGTTATAAACACAGAATGAGATTTTCTGTAAGAAATATCACCCATGACGGTGATAGCTCAATTTTCACCAGTTGTAGAAGATCCGCAGACGCTCTGACACGTCATGTTAGATGGAATGTCGAAGACGTTGGAACAAAGTGGGCCCTAAAAATAGGCGTTAGGAGTTGACGAGTCCCGGCGGAGGAGCTCGAAGCAGTGGGGCTGTTCCGTTTAGTGTTTGTCTAGAGTCTCTAGACGATATTTGAACGTAGTGACTGCCTGTTCTACAAATAAGTATTCACTCTGAAATGAGAGTAGAATTGGCAACCTAGCGTAGTTCTTCATTGTTGATGTTTGGTTTCTTGTCCAATACTTTGAATGTGATCATTAACGTATCTGTCGAAAGGTCCAGTTGCAGGGACATTGTTGAAGCCATTCAAGTATTTGAGTGCTTGTATCAGTTGCCCTCCGAATCATCGTTGCTGGAGAGAGATGAATCCAAGCTCCAAATGCGAACTCGTATGGCTGGTTAGGCAGCGGGAGGCATAAATTTTGTTTCTTGCGGCAGGATTCTTTCAATTTTATCTATATCTCTGCAGTGCTGCAGCGACCAGATTTGAACCACAAATAGCAGGTGTGGTCTTACTTGTGCTTTGTGTATAGGAAAAAAGTGTTTCTTCGGATATGAATTCCTGGTAGTGAGTTCCCGCACTCTGCTTGCAATTTTTATACTTGTTTCTGCTTTCTGGCTATGTTTTAGATCGTCTGTGGTGAATATTATAATGCCACATTGTTCAGTGACAGAACATGTGTCGACATTGAAACTCACCTGCCACATTACGGTCCATTCCATGAGGCTGTGACAGTCTTGCTAGAGCTATGACAGCTATGTCCTATAACCGCTTGTGCCGTCCGCCAATAGAACGATTGTACTGCTAATAAAAATAAAGACAAATTTACCCTACCCTCTACTAGGAAACCCACAAGCACTAGTTCGTATATAAGTAAACTGGCCCCTTAGCTGTGCAAATATCAAATGCTGAGTGAGGACGTCAAGCGCTGTAGGAGCTCGCTTACTTGACTCCAAGAAACGTTGATGGGGACTTTGTCAAAGCCTGTTAGAAGTTTAGGTAAATGAGGTCCACTTCATTCGCTTTTTGCTGACGTCCGCAACTCTATAAAGAAGTACAGTTTGTTGGTTAAAGAGTTTATCCTATCTCGGTAGCCATGGTGGGATGTGATGGTGCATGCCCAGATGGTCAGTGAAACGTTTCTTCATGAGTCGTTTTATGGTTTTGCTGGCGATTGCTGCTAGCTTTATTGGTCGATACTTGTAGGATCTTTTTTATCCCTCATCTTATGTATTTGGGCAAGTTTCCCATCCGTGGAACTCTTCCCGTGCTTAAACACCGTCTGATGATAATTCGTTGCCAAGGCTGTTTTATGATTAAATTAAATAAGCTTTAAGTATTTGAACTGAATTGCATTTGATATGAACAATGATCTTATAGAAAAATATAAGTAAGGACCCTCTTCTTGGAAAATACTTTTGCCTATAGCTACTAGCGGCCATTTGCAACTATAAAACTGCGAGGACGGAACTACCCAATCAGAAATTTTAGGCGGAAATACCGATGATTATGAGCGGAAAGGTTGAAATATAGCAAAATATAAATGTTTTTCCAGACAAAATGATTTTCACTGGAATTCCAACCACAAATCAAAGGAAACTATAAGTGGAATTCCTCATATACGATTAAGGGTGAATTTCTTTCCATAACCATGGTAGGTTATCAACGGATTTCCGTACGTATGATCATGAGTGGAATTCCTCCCATTNCTCCAGTCATCCAATCCTCCATTAGCGCTGTACGTTAGAATCATAGGATAATGAATGGCGAGCATTAGCATGGATTTTACGAGTTAAGCGCATCAAAATCTATAATGTGATGTTAATGAAGCGTTGAGATCAAGCGAGAGATAAATTATTACCCTGCTGCTGCTCCTCATGAATACGATAATGAAAGTTTTTAATCGCTATGCCTTAGGCTTCAGAATTCATTATCTCTTGGGTAAACTTATGCTATCCGCATCCGTTTGATTAATAAATAATTATAATTATCAATCAGTAAATGCATTAATCTGAAGCAATCTGTCGTAAATGGAAGCTGGATTATATTTCTATCTAACGTTACACTACATTCATGGAAGTATTAAAATTAATCCATATATGATACCGCTTTTTTCTCTCGGTTTAAATTGGAAACGCTCACCTGAAGAAAACACATTATCAGATCGAGGTGGGTAAATGGCGCCTGTAGCTCAGCCACAAGTTAAGTAGGAGGACGACGTCCTCCGGCCTTCTAAACTTGAGTTCGCAGCCCGTAAGTAGCCGCATGTAACGACAATTGCCCATCTGTGACTCTAACTATGCCCAATCAGAAATTTTAGGCGGAAATACCGACGATTATGAACGGAAAGGTTTAAATACAGCAAAATATAAGTGTTTTTCCGGACAAAATGATTTTCAGTGGAATTCCAACCACAAATCAAAGGAAACCATAAGTAGAATTCCTCATATACGATTAAGGGTGAATTTCTTTCTATAACCATGGTAGGTTATCAACGGATTACCGTACGTATGATCATGAGTGGAATTCCTCCCATTATTTGAGGAAGAATATGTATGGATTGCCATGGATTATGACATGGTTAGAATTCCCAACCAAATCAACCAAAATAATATTGTGTGACGATAAGTTTGAATGCGAAATATCTAAAAATGCATATTATAGTGCGAAAATTGTGAACATTTTCAGTTTTATATTTCATGTCAATGAATTGCAAATATGCAAAATATGTATGGACACTAACCGCCTTGACGTTGTTTATATCTATTGTTCCACGATTTTCTATCAATGCTTCGCCACTTTAGAGTAGTTACCCATCATTATTATTTGTTTGTTGTATCTCTCGTCAAACAGCATTGCAATCTTTGATGAAATATTGCTATCTATTTTTGTGTTTATTCAGTTGATGTCTGCAGAATTTCATCAAGAAAATATTCCCATCAGCTCTAAATGGAATGATGAAAAATTTTATATTACATTTAGCCCTACATACCCTGACAACGGGTACGGCTCAAGTCCATTTAAAGAATTGTAACTTCCTGTATGCTGTGTAGTATATGTACCTATTCCGGCTTAGAGTTCATGAAGTTGTATATAAACGTGCGTAAACTGCAGACTGGTTCAAGCTTCTGCTCTACTATTATTCTGATGTTTGCAGCTCTTGACCATTCTGAGCTGCAGGCCTAACACTCACGTATGAATTACACATTTTTTATTAGCAATTAATCATCAGCACCTCAAAGCAGCCATCCAGTGTTGAACGATTTTGTATCAGAAATAATTTGCAGGTTGCGATATATGTGAACAGGGAGGAAATGTTATTGACGAATATGGGTGGCAGAAGGTTGGGTAAGTATGGAAACATGGTTGAAAACCATCTTTGATCAAGGATTACTTTCCTTCCTTAATTATGGTTGGAAACCTTGGAATTAGCCCAACCATAAAAGTTGGAAAGAACCCCATAAATGCCGGTGATTACGAACGATTTGCAACGAAACTCGACCATAATCATAGTTGTTTCCAACGATAATTTCTGATAGGGTAATCTAATGCCTGCAAGTGTTTTGGATGCAACAGTAGCAATAAATTTCGTTTTTAATATCAAATGTTTTATCTGAGATATTCATAAAAAATTGAATATATTAGTTATTCATACTTCTTGTGGCTTCACAAGATTTTCAAATTGACGAAAAGATTCCTCTGAGCACTCTTACGTGAATCAGTGAAACAATCGAGTAGAGAGCACTCTGAGCGCGCATACCTCCGCCAAGAAAGGCAACGGTAACGAAAAATCCAAATTGGTTCTGAAACCGCAATTTTCTTTGTACCAACACCGAAATATAATGATTTGTGCGTTTTGATAGTATTAACATTTTCTGTAATTTCCTTGAAGATCCGTTCATAACTTTTTCAGTTATGCTGCTAACAAACACGATGACAAATATAAGTCAAACACACGAACAGATGAACCGATCACGACCAAAATTTAATTATTTATATATTTTAACATTAACAACAACTCCTGTAAATTTCATCAAGATCCATCTGTAACTTTTTGAGTTACTGTGCTAACAATTATAAAACCAAACATAGCGACAAAGAGACGAACAGACAGAAAGATCATCTCAAAACATTGGTCATTTACTCATAAAAAATCCATAAATTACATAAAATCCATCCATTACTCTTCAATTTATGGCGTTAAGAAAAACTTAATCATCTGTTACTGTTGACATACCTAACAATCCCTATAAACTTCGTAAAGATCCGTCCATAACTTTTTGTTTAGTCATGGTGACAGACAAATGGACGCACATACAAACGATATAACAGACAAACACGACAAAAACAAAACCTCCTAGGCGGAGGTAATTAGCGCGCAAAGAAAAAGAGTGGTGAAGATGTTATACTGTGTAACGTGAGGTAGGCCTTTGATCAATTGAACTCATTTCCTTGAGCAGTATTTTGGGAACAGTGTACACTGTGTTGATCAGACTTTTCTCGCTAACTGACCACACATTCTATTTTATTGACAAATTTGAAACTTCCGAATATATCGATGATGCCACGCTGTTTCTAACTGTCGAGCTGGTGAGAACATTTCATCGTTTAAACCAACCTTCAGTTAATTTACAAGGTGTAAGGTTTCATTTTTACAATCAAGCAAGCCGGAGATATCTCATCTACTGCAGCTCCCAGTCGGAAATTATGGTTGTGATTATAGTAGAACAACTATGATTATGGTCGAGACTTTGGTTGTTCATTATCGAAATATCCTCCATATTCAACCATTTATGGGGTGCAGTATGGTAGAGATATGTCACAACATTCGACCATAATATCAACCATAAATACCCAATTACAACTATTAAGGTTTTAGCTGCACAACCATGATCTACCATTGTGAACCGTAAAAAACCATTCACAACCAAAATCGACTGTGTTCAGCGAATGATACAACTATATTCTACCAAGATAAACTTTTTTTTATTTATTGACGTATTATGCAGTCGATGCCTGCTTTGTTTGCTGATGATTAGTTGCTTATAATAATAGTTTAATTATTACATACGTGTTAGGTCTGCAGCTCAGAATGGTCTAAGGCTCTAAGCTTCAGAACGATGCTAGGGCAGGAGCTTGAACCAGTCGGTGCAGTTAACGCACGTTTATATATAACTTCTTTAACTCTAAGTCGGTATAGAGCTGCTCTACCCAACTTAGAGGAAGTCGCAACTCAATCGATAATTTTCGGGTGGTACTCGTTGTCCGGGTACGAAAGGTTAAATATATCATAAAACTCGACATCTTCCATATAAAGCTAATGGGAAGAATTTCTTGATAAATCTTTACAGATATAAACTGAATGAACATAAAAATAGATGGCAATATTTGATCAAGGATTGGAAACTATTTAATAACAAATAGAACAAATAAAAATGAATATGATGGGTACCTACGTTAAAGTGGCTAAGCGTAAAAAAATCGGGAAGCAATAGATAAAAATAACGTCAAGGCCGCTAGTGTCCATATATACAGTGCAATGTTTACATTTCATCGACAGGAAAGAAAACACTGAAAATATGCAAGATTTTTGCACTATGATATGAATCTTTAGATGTTTCGCATTCAAGCTTATAGTCGTACAATATTATTTTGGTCGATAATGTTGGGAATTCTAGCCATATTATTAAAATCCATGGCAATCTATACATATTCTGCCCAAATATAATGGGAGGAATTCCCCTCATGATCGCACCTACGGAAATCCGTTGATAAGCTACCATAATTCAAATAGAAGTCGACACGAGCTAATTAAAATTTGACGTTTCGGGAGTCTTATCCCATTTCCGAAAACCTAAAAAATCTTAAGGATATCTAACAATAAAAATTTTTTTATTTAAAAGAACCTAAAATGTGTTGGTGCTAGCGTTGTGGGACCTAGAGGGCGAATGACCACGGTGCGATATGGGGTCCTGATATAAGCGTCGAGCGGCACGGGAAGCGGAGGAAAAACGAGCGAGTGCAGTCGGAGGAAAAAGCGTCAGCCATGGCTGTGACGAGTGGTACAGCTGTAGTCATCATATAGGGCGGGAAAAGAGCATGTACAGTCATGGGGGAAAAAGTCCGTCCTGCACAAAGAGCGGACAAACCAAGCCTTGAGCAGGGCCCGGGCGCCAGCTAACGTACAGTCAGCAGATGTGTAGTTAGTCAGTCGGGAATAGTGCTGACTGTACTGTACTGTACCATAGACCATCGTTGCTTGACAAACCATAAACAACCAATATTACCTCCACAATATCGACCTAAATAAACTAAAATCAACGTTATGTTATGGTCGACATATCTACCATATTGTTTCATCATCCATAATCGACTTTAATCTCTCATACACCACTATATTCTGCTATAATCACAACCATAATTTCCAACTGGGAGAGCACATCACCAAATACGTTCAGTGTATCAAGGATTTGTTGTTTACTGTCATAGGTAAGTTAAAAGTGTGCATCATAATCCGTAGACTCAAGAAGTTGCCACAACAGAGAGCAAGCATTTTTCAGCTGACTTTCTTCCAATAATTATTGTATCTTCACAAGTTCAATTATGTAATTTTAAATCTGAAGTCCGATGTGACTCATCACGTCTCTTTTTTAATTAATCACGTGATGCTGCTGCTACTTGCATTTTATCAGTGCTAATCGATCTGGCAGAGAGCTCATGGAGATCAATAATTGTAACCGTTTCACATTATTCTAACAATACGAGAATGTCAAAAAAGACGTGCTGCCAAGTTCAAGCTGCAAGTTGAAAATCAGCATCCAATGGTAGATTAGCAGTAATTCTTAAGCCCGCAGTCATCTACAGAAAATTATTCTTGTTGGTCAGGGCGGTTAGAAATTTTAGAGGCTAGTTCTGCCCCAGGTCCAGTGTGGTTGTCAAAGGTTTCTACGAAGCGCCAACTTTTAAAGACACGCATTAACCCCCATAAAAATCACATCGATTGTGTGTTATTGCGATGATAACAACTACCAGAGTTTATCTAAAGAAAGTTTATAGCTTTGACATTCGGAATGAATGGACTTAGGTACATCCTGGAGGCTGGGAGTAGGTGTGTGTGTGGGGCGGGGGGGNATGCGTCACAACTTGGGTAAACACATTGACTCTTGAAAATGGTTCAGCACATAATTTAATTATATGTTTTTTTTAAATGGTTCAGCACATAATTTATTTATATCTACTTATTTTTTTGAAGATCCAGAAAAGCTACTGCATTCACAATTCATTTTAAGTGTGCACCGGTTTCTATCCTGGAACGCTTCTTTAATTTGGAGTTGGTTTTCTCTAAAATATTACAGAAAAAAAATATCCTTTTACAATCTCACATTCACTTTGCCTCTGTGTTAAATACTTTCTTGACAGTTTCCTAGATACAAACTATTTCTAGCATTTACTTGGTGACTTTTGTTTTGTCTCAAATTTATCACAGAAACAGAGCACAGAAATGTATCACTTGCACTGCATGTGCAGTAACTTTGCTCTGGTTATATTTGTAACAAAGGACACAAAACTCCTACTCGAAAGAGTTAAAAAAATAATCATAATTTCCTTTAGTGGTATTTCCTTTTCAGTAACCTACAAACGAATCAACAATTCTATTTGTTGCAGAGTATTATGGTGCTTTTGTTTTGAATTACTTACTCTTAGTACCGCGAAAGCGCGTGCCACTAGTTGCTTGCCGAAACGCATAATATTTGGAGTAAGTTATTTCTAGAAGTCATTCAGAAATACCCAATTGTGCACCAGTACCTTCGTAGCATTCATGATAATTCCCTGCTAGAATTGTTAAAAAACTGTCCATCTCTGATCAGTGCCTTTGAAGTGCGTGAGCTAATTCTTTTTCATGATTGTAAAAAAACACATATGTCTGTCAAGCGCCATAGGATATCTTGTGTTAATTCGCCTCTCCTTGTAAAACTATCAGTAAGTCACTTATGTCCGGCCAACACCCTAACAGTGACTGAGTTTATACTTCACTAAAATTATTTTTAAAAAGTAAATGCTAGGCAATACCTTAGCAGGGCTTGTGCAAATTCCTTTCTAAAAGCATCCAAGTAAATTCCGTTTTAGAGCCTTCCGGATATCACTGATCTGTGGCTTGCATAATAGCAGGGATCACGTTAATGCTTTTTAGTACCATCCAAAAACTACCAATGTCTCGTCAGCACTTCGTAGCAGGTCTATATCAATTCCTTGCTAGAATCATATAAGTCATCTGAAAACCACCCGACTTCGGCTAGCATCCTAACAAGGCTTGTGTAACTACTTGAGAAACCTTTCTGAAAACAACACTTTTGGCCAACGCGCTACAGCAGAGCTTGTGCTAAAACATTTCTAGAATTAACGCAATCAGAGCCCAAGTTACAACCACGTGGACTCCTAAACCTTTTAAACCTCCGACCTCAGTGGACTGGATGTGGCATATAAAATATCAAAAATGACAGAGCAGAAAAATATTTTTACAAACTCTGCACAGTAAGCCTTAGCAACACATCAAAGGGGTTTTGAGAGAATGAAAT
This sequence comes from Parhyale hawaiensis, assembly GCA_001587735.2. Lineage (NCBI taxonomy): Eukaryota > Metazoa > Arthropoda > Malacostraca > Amphipoda > Hyalidae > Parhyale > Parhyale hawaiensis. The sequence goes on along the minus strand of LQNS02007216.1, from coordinate 3,557,175 downwards.
GCCGGGAAGAAAACCGTTAGACCCGGACAGACACTTCCTTGAAGGAGGTTCGGAGCGGTTCACAAACACAAACACTGTTAAAATGATATATCTCGCAGATAATTCTCTGGCTGTAACCATCAATCTCTCATCGAGTTGTTATTGTTTTAATGCCTGCGAAGAATATTTCAAAAACAGCGTATGTTGCGCAAACATCATTCTAGGGCTTGCGTTAATTCCTTTACAGAATATTCCAAAAACCATCCGGCACACTATCGGGCTTGTCTTCATCCCTTTTAGAGCAATCCAAAAACCACCCCATGTCTGGCCAGCACCCGAGCACAGCAGCACCTCACCGTCACATACACGCGCCCCAGCCCTGGCCCTCCTCATGTGAATCATTGCAGCTCCTGCACGTTTGATGTAACCGTCGCAGTAATTAGCTCATGTATGATGGCATCTCAGGGGAGCCGCTAAGTCTGACCCCTGTTTGCAGAAGGTCCTGGCATTATACACTCACCCTTCAGTAGCTCATGTGCTTCTTGATGGCTTACCTCAGGAGTCAACAGCTCTGTTTTGTGACTTCACTGCAAGTCGAGATGATGCTCTGCTTTGAGTCTGGAAATGACCACATACGCACAAAATCTGTCTCTTCTTCTAATATTAAATTAATGATTATACAGTAATAGCTAAGGCATAAGGAACAGTACAACTAGAAATTTTTAACTATTAATTACTTGAAATGTTTTGCATGTATATTGATATATATATATATAAAATTTTCGCACAATTTAATTGGAACATATATGCATGGTACTAATTATATATCAGAACTTTGCAATTATGTTTAATTGTAAATGAACATTCAAAATTAAACCCATAAAATGTACACTTTGTTCTAGCCAGAAGTTAAGGAACATATCAGAAATCTTCATAACATCAATAGTTAAGGGCCTTTATACATGAAAAATGCTAAAAGAAATTCCATATTTGATGAACTTTCCTTTTACTTCAGATGATTTCGTTGCATTTTCGAACACATGAGCTAATTGATTTTTTTATTTTTTTTTACAAAAGTTACTAGTGAGTACTCGTGCTTCTTTTAGAAAACGTCATAAATCACTAAAATTTCTAGGATTTCTGTTCTGAGCCATTTTTCCGGTAATCTATATTTTCTCTCTGTAATTTGAGTTAGGACTCTTAGGTGGTAACTTCATTTACAGCTATTCATTATATTTCGAGAAACTTGTTGCTTTTTGGCTCTGGGACAAGGCTCATTGTCTTGCATCAAAATTGGATTTTCAACAGTACCACTGCGTAATTGAGGAACAGAATGCTGGCGAATAAGTTCTTTTATAAACACTGGCATTAATTTTTTCCATTCCAATTAACCATAGATTCTCCACGGGTCCCGCTAGTTTACTATAATCACGCTAATCAAGATACTTCAACAATGTTCCTTAACTTTTGGCCAGGGTAAAATGTACAGTTTTATTGTAATTTGAACCTTTATTTACAGTTAAAGATAAATGTAAAATCCTTGTATGTTATTCATGCGTATATGTTGCAAGTATATATATCACGAAAATTTTATAATGAATATTCAAAAGATATGAAATAATAAACGTTTAAAAATTTGTTGCAGTTACGTTCCTTATACAGTATTTTAGCCACTACTGTATATATGGTAATCGAATATCATATTAGCATAGTACCCGTAGATTGTAAGAAAGATGTCAGTGGAAGTATTGGTCTGTTCACAGCGATTTCGTTACTGCTTTTCAATTCCATTAAAATTGCACTGCATTTACCTTTCACGATATGATTGCTTGAGTAGTTGGTAATACAATATATTGCATTGTTTCTAATTTTTGAGGTTGTCAGGTAGAGAAAGTCAATTGACTAGCGAACTCAAAGTTACTTCGCTGATCCTCAGCAGCGTATTACCTGACATTCCTTCTAGAGATTTGCATAATTTAGGTAATTCTTTTTGACAGCGGTACAAAGAAGCAGCCAAGTTCTACTGTATGTATTAGAGTCGAAGGGTTGAAGATCTTAGTCCGTAGATTATTTGTGGTTATAGCAGGACGGCACAGACGCCAACACAGACTGAATGCATCTCGCAGTTATTTGCTCTACTATTACTCATAGAACAATACGACGCCCATTCAAGACCGCGGTGCAGGCGATAATGGGCATCACATTTCTGTAGTTGGTGAAGCTTCAGGTATTTGAACTGAATGGCATTTGATATGAGCAATCTTATAGAAATACATACGTAATGACCCTCTTTATGAAAATACAGTGCGACCCACGGTATTAGTCCAATTTGATTTTTCTTTCAAATTATTATTTCCTGTTAATATACAGTGACTTGATATTTCTATTGTATGTCGCAAAGTAATCATGTACAATGTTATAATCATATTATTTGAGAAACTGTTTGCTTGATACCTTTTAGAAACTTACTTAATCCGCCCTCTATTTCCTCAACCACAATATTAGTCTCAGGTATCAAAATTAGTTAAATATGATGAATAAAACACAACTTAACTATTAGTTTACTTATCAATTACTAAATAATACTTCAGAAAAATACTTGGAACATATTGCAACAGCAAACAAGGCAAAATAAACAAAAAACAATATGCTCATTTATTAATGTAAAATCCATTATGTTTTATGACCTCAAAAATGCGGTCATTAACGGAATGAGGCAATTTCTTAATAGTAGTACCATCGACGGATCATGCAGCGACTTGTATATATCACCTCCCACAATTCTGCTCTTGAAGTAAACTGCTTATCCTCTGTATAAATTTTGCGCTTGATGATACACCACAGATTTTCAATTGGGTTCAAATCTGGAGAATTGAGTGGCCGCACCATCAAATTCTGGTTTTTGAACCCCAAAGAAGCAAGGTATTCTTTTTAGCTCTGGCTGAATGCAAGGGCGCATTGTCTTCCATGAAAACCAGCTTTTTGCGAAGATCCAAAGTCTGGTCGTCAAGCCAAGGAACAACGACATGCATCGAGTAGGGCGCAATAATTAGCAGAATTCATTTTAACTCCTTCTCTTTACCATTGTTCGACCTACAAGTTTATCATTTATAGTCCCAGACCACAACATAACACCGCCACCGCCTTGATGGCGGCGAAAACGATGGTGGAGCTTGCCTTCAAATCCGATCCATCCTTTAGACTATCCGTCTGGGCCATCGACAGTCGCTCTGGTCTCATCTGTGCATAAAACACACTTCATATACTGTTTCATATAAAACCTAGCCCGCTCAACTCTTAGAAGCATGTGCCTTTGTGTCAATGGATGCTTATTTCGGGAGATTTTACATTTGCAATAGTCCCCAGGATTCGGTTTCGCGTAGTTTTTGGCAGTTTATTCAGACCAGAGCTTTCAAAAATTTTTTTGCTTGTGCATCACGGCTTTTTGAAGACATCACGTTTAATTTTTCTGATGTCCTGCGTGTTCACAGCTGGTATTTTACCTTCATCAGACCGTGTCTTCCGATTGGAAGGATCCCTCAAAAACTATGAATTATTCTAACATGGCGGCCAAAAATCCTATCAATAGATGCACATGAGGTCTTCTTGGCCGTTTCTTTGATAATGGCTTGCTTCACTTCCACTGTTAGATCCTTAGCATGTCCCATTTTGAATATTATTTAAATGGACTAATAGTGTGGCTCACAGTATATCTGTTGAACAAAGGAATGTTCTGCAACCAACCTTTTCAGAATATAAACAAATATTGTTAGATGAACTAAGCACACAGTGTTGCCATATGAAACCATATTTCTCGTCAGACAGAAAATTTTCAATGAAATATCAATAAAAAAAAATTGTTGGACTAATACCATGGGTCGCACTGTACTTTTGCCTTTAGCCACTAGCGGCCATTTGCAACTATAGAACTGTAGAGGTGGAACTGATCTAATCCCTGCAAATGTTTTGATTGGTGAAGGTTGTCTTACTGACACGCAGTGTCAGTTCCTGTTGGACGAAGAAACAGAATGTTTCAGTGAAGTTAGAACAGTAAAACTGCATAATAAAACTGGCTCGTTTGTGTCTTCAGAGAAGCCAGGAAGTTCCCGCATGACAAGGGCTAATCACGATTGGGTGACACGCGGGTTCTAAAATTATGTGACGTTTCTGATATTGCTGCTAACATTATGCGTGAGGTAAATTAAGAGTATTATATAAGTGTCTCCGGGTCGATTGTGTCTTGTCGTTTGTGTGCTGTAGGCTGCATGCCAGATATTCTACTGGCAAACCACTCATCAGCCAGATGAACCGAAAAGCAAGTCTTAATGACCTTCACTTATGAACACATCGCAGGGACTAATAATATTTGCTTCAGAGCAAGCTTGAACCATGAGAGTACATTTAAATTGGTCGATTCCGTTGAGTGCCAGATTGTAAGCTAGGCCGCATCAAGGAGATAATAATACAAGTATTTAATTTGGTGGGACAAGCGTGATAGTACAGGGGATATTCCCTGTCGCTGCTGTAGCGTTTAGTAAACGCTGCAGTAAACGAAAAATGTTGCTCAGCAGCACGTGGCCCCTTTAATGAGGACATTAGCAGTTTCTGAATCTGTCTTGATGCACGACAATGCACTCTCTCACACCGCGAAAGCCGTCAAGTAATTTTTTGTCATCTGAGAAAGTATATCTCATGCCATGGCCAGCTAATAGCTCTGACTTCAATCCATTGAGATCATATTGAAAATGTTGGTGATGCAGTTAAGGCAAGATAGCCACATCGACGTTATTTTTCGTGATAGAAAATCCAAACATCCTGGAACAAAATCACACCAGCGCAGTGCGACTGTTTATTAAAATCCTGTGGTCGTGCTTACCTTGTAGTTATTAACCAAATGGGCATGTACGCGTTCTACTAATGCCCTCTGTTATGCACTCCTCGTTAGTAAATCAAATTCATGTTTTATAGTTCACTTTTTTTAATAAGTGCGCCCTACATCTATGAAATACACGTATTTTATATTATATCCTTTTTCTCCTTTTCCAAATTAAATTTACTGCAGGTTATAACATTTGCTGGAAGACAGACCGTAAAAAATACACAAAGACCAAAGAGATATTAAAAATTTTTTGTTTATTATTTTCGTTCGCTAATTATGTTCACAATTACTCACACAAAGTTTTATATATATTGTAAGAAATGGATGTTATAATTGCAAAATGGCTGTCTTTCATAATCCTTCGAACGTTAGTGAAGATGTGAAGAATAAATATCGAGTTTTAAAGAAAGCTTCTGTTAAACTTACCAAGGAAAAATGTCATCTTCTGTTATACGAATCTTGTCTCAATATATATATATATAATGTCATTACAAAGGCATTGCAAGCGCTGAGAACAACCGTGCACTGTATATAACACCGAACTAAAAGTAAGAATTAGAATGATTATTGCGTAAGAACATAATACGAGACAGAGACATTAATTCTATTAGGCTTAGGAACTGCCAGATCAATAGAGTTCGGGCTTATTAGTGATCTTGCACTCACTTCTTTACTGGTATGCGACTGAACATTCTACGGTGACACAGGAAAAACACAGCACCACTGCGTGCCTTGAATGAACCCTAACAAAAACTATGATAAAGATATAAAAAGAGACTCTATTCCACCGAGGAAATTTCGTTAAAGTCTAACCGTTCACGTCTTCCCTTTTAAGACTGGCTGCACCGTGTGTCTGCAGTTTCTTTGAATGATAACGCAAACCATACATCACCCCAGCTCCAACGGCCCAAACTTTACGGGAACATACACTCAAGAACTACGAAGAGCAGCTACACTGATTGTACAGGCGTTATTAGATGGGCCACGAGATAAATAACAAGAACGGCTAAGAACAACTTCACTCTTTACACAAAAGCTGTGACACCGCACTGCCATCCTCAAGAGTATATAGACTGAGAGGCACAAATAAGCAAGAACGGCTAGGAACAACTTCACTTAATACACAAACGGTAAGATGCAGTGCTGCGATCCTTAACTACACCAACTGAGAGGCACAAATAAGAAAGAACGGCTAAGAACAACTTCACTTAATACACAAACGGTAAGATGCAGTGCTGCGATCCTTAACTACACCAACTGATAGGCACAAATAAGAAAGAACGGCTAAGAACAACTTCACTTAATACACAAACGGTAAGATGCTGTGCTGCGATCCTTAACTACACCAACTGATAGGCACAAATAAGAAAGAACGGCTAGGAACAACTTCACTTTATACACAAACGGTAAGATGCAGTGCTGCGATCCTTAACTACACCAACTGATAGGCACAAATAAGAAAGAACGGCTAGGAACAACTTCACTTTATACACAAACGGTAAGATGCTGTGCTGCGATCCTTAACTACACCAACTGAGAGGCACAAATAAGCAAGCAAGTGCAGAGGGCAGCTTCACTTAATACAATTAGCGTGAGAGGACGAGACCTTACAGAGCGTATTAGCGTGACACACAGTGAATGGCCACAGTTGT
>LQNS02007216.1:3478538-3496371 GCA_001587735.2 Parhyale hawaiensis | reverse complement strand
TGAAAGCATTTAAACCTCGTACACTATTTATGTTATTTTGCCCATTATACTTTGAGTCACTTGATTCATAGCTACAGAACTGGGTTGTAATATCAATGAGTTTGTGATCAGACAAAGCTGTATCGTGGGTGATGATATTCTTTTTTTTTTTTTTTGCTGAAACACATTTATTCAGAGTGTAAGAACAATGACCGTAAGTCAGAAAATAATAATGTCTGCTTTAGAAAAAGTCGTATTCAGCAACAAGATAAGGCGCCACCAGACCTGACTAGCTATAGGGTACGACGCAAACTCAAACACGCGCTTACTATCATTTTCATGTCATTGCAACAATTACATACACGTAATATTAAAGTCTAAACAATACTGACTCAGTGAGAGATACAGAAATGTGCTAAAATGTTTACCACTGTGTGAGTACCTTGGAAGATAGTGACAGTACACTTTCTGATGTTGTGGAGTCGACCCTAATATAACATCATAATTATGCCCGGCGTCCTTGGCAAGTTCAGTACGTGATGTTGTCTTGTTACCTCCGCCAAGGAGGTTATGTTTTCGCCGAGTTTGTCTGTCTGCTTAAGATAACTCAAAAAGCTATAGACGGGTTTTAACGAAACTCACAGGGATTGTTAAGTAGGGGAATTATGCAATTGCCGAACTAATTCTATTTCTCAACAAACAGTTATTACCTCCGTCAAAGAGGTTATGTTTTCGTCGTATTTGTCTGCCTGTCTCCTTGTCTGTCGGTCTGTCACCAAGATAACTCAAAAAGTTATGAACAGATTTGGACGAAACTTACAGGGATTGTTAGGTATGTTTGGAGGAACAGATGATTAACTTTTGGTGAAGATATGCCCATCCGTTTGTGTGTGCCTCATTTTTCTCAATGCCATAACTCAAAAAGTTATGGATGGATTTTTCTGAAATTAACATGAGTTTTTAGGTAGTATATAACAAAGAGTGAAGGACCAAATTTTGGTAATGATTTGTTTGTTCGTTTGTAACTGTTTTTAATTTTATGCTTGTTAGCACAATAACTCAAAAAATAATGAATGGATCTTTATGAACTTTATAGGGATTATGAGTAATGTCAAAAGACATAAATGATTAAATTTTCGTGCAGATCGGTTTGTTCGTTTGTCTCATGTTTGTCCTAACGTTTGTTAGCAGTATGACTCAAAAAGTTATGAACGGATCTTAAAAAAATTACGCAAGCTGTTATTACTAATGATTAGATTTTGAAGTTTATACAAAGAAAATTGTGGTTTCAGAGCCAATTTGAATTTTCTGCTACCGTTGCCTCACTTGGAGGAGGTATGCGCTCTCAGAGTGCTCTAGTTATTTGAAGAGATTATTATTTTCACCTATCAAATATATCTTCTTGTTCGGAAATAGAATTAGTTCGGAAATTGGGTAATTCCTATATGTTAGGAGCGACGGATGATTAGCTTTTGGTAAAGATCCGTTTGTTTGTTGCCTCAGTTTTTTTAACTATAACTCAAAACTTATGATCGGATTTTTATGAAATATAAACGAATTATTAAGTATATTCCTAAAAGTAAATGACCACAAATTTGTGATGATCTGTTTGTTTGTCACTGTGTTTAATTATGCGCTTGTTAGCACAATAGCTCAAAAAGTTATAATGAATCTTCACGAAAATTACAGAAGTTATTGGTATTGTTAAAAGACATATATAATTAAATTTTGGTGATGATCGGTTAGTTCGTTTCTATGTTTGACTAATGTTTGTTAGAATGTTTGTTAGCGGCATAACTCAAAAAATTGAGAACGGATCTTCAAGAAAGTTACTGAAACTGTTAATATTGTTAAAAGGCTCAAATGATTTGCTATTGGTCTTTATAAAAAGAAAATCGTGGTTTCAAGAACAAATTTGAATATTTTGTTACCGTGCGGAGATATGTGTTCTCAGAGTGCTCTAGATCTAATTGTAACGCTAATAACCGTCTTCGAAAGGACGAACATGGCAACCGAACATCGCATTTTCGATTTTTCTTATCACGGTTTAAAATGAAAGTAGGATCGTTTTGCCCGCATAATTATAAGCTTACATTTACTTTACCCACATTAAATACTGGTGTGCCCTCGCTGTCATATAATGACAGCGAATAATTTGTGTTCATCCTTCTTCATTAATCATGTTTTCCTTCATACAATTGCCAATTTTAAAGCTCATCCAGACGAGGGCTCACTGCATCCTAATTACCCTCAAGACTCTTATATTCTGGCATGAAAATAATTCATTACTTTTGCAGTCAGTTCAGCAACACTGAAAAGATTTGATTCGATTTGGTATCATAGATGCCCTAGTGTGTCATATTTGTCCAATAGCCTTTTGGTTATTGAAAGATGTTTCGTCGACAGTTGCATCAAAGTTGGAAGAATAGCTGATGCAATGAAATCATCTGTGGGAAGAAACTAGGAATCAAGATGGATGAGAGTGCTAATTCAAGCTTCAGATATATTCAGTGCTGCGATTTCAACTTCCGCAATGCAAGAAGTGCAGTTAGACTTAAGACCGCCCAAAACTTTGGCATAGATTCGATGTATGGAGAAGGTAATGCTCGCACGAATCAGATTAAGCCTGCGATATCTTCATTTTTGAATTTCAACTGTCCCAAATTAAGATACGTTTGCCATCTTCTGCAACCCGGCCTATTTTCTACCTATCAGTTTTCAATGGAGCTTGAGAGGACGACCAGAGCCTCCAATTTCCATCTATCTGCTATCTGATTTGTTAAAGCGTGACAGAAAATGGATAAACAAACAGATAAATACACATCGGTCTTTATTGCATTGTAGATAGCCTAAAATTCGCACCTTTGCCAGCTGAAATTATTGGTGTAACATCAACCAAGGCTGTTTTGTTTTCTTCAAGTTTGTCTGCCAGTCTGTCTGTCTCTTTGTCTGTCTGTCACCAAGATAACTCAAAAGTTATGGACGAATTTAAACAAAATTTACAGGAACTATTAGGTATGTTAGAATTAACAGATGAGTAATTTTTGATGAAGGTCTGCCTCATTTTCCATATTGCCGTAACGTAAAAAGTTATGGACGGATATTTATGTTTCGAAGAGTAAATTTTCGTAATGGTATGTCTATTCGTTTGTTTGTTTATGTGTTCGTTTTATGCTTGCTAGCAAAATAACTCAAAAAGTTATTAACAGATCTTTATGAAATTCTCAGAAATTATTATTATGGTTGGTATATATAAATGATAAAATTTTGGCGATGACCGGTTTCTCTGTGTGTGTGTGCGTTTGACTAATGCTTCTAAAAATGTTTGCTAGCAGCATGACTCGAAAAGTTATCAACGGATCTTCGTCAAAATTACAGAATCTGTTATTATCGTCAGAAGGCACAAATTATTAGATTTAGGTTTTAATATAAAGGAAAGCATAGTGTCAGAACGAATTTGAATGTTTCATAACCTTTGCCTTGCTTGGCAGATCGAGGTATGTGCTCTCAAAGTGCTCTGGTTCAATATATGTTTCATTTATGTAAATTTAAGTAAGATGTAATTTTTGCATTGCTCCTTCCTATTTCTAAGGAAGGGAGTCTTGCGTGTAAGTTGTAACATTAGCTTATTATTTTAACGAATATATTATCTATTACTTCAGTAGAGAATAATAATCTACACCAGGTTATATGATGAGTAATTCAGTTAGGAATAATTAGTCAATGTGAAAGTTGTCGTAATAGCTACGCATCGTGTCATATAGCTCTAAGTACAATGTAATGCTCTGCTTCGTAAATAAGTCTAAATTGAAACGGTAAATACAACACAACTGGTGATGCAGCTGAAAATTATTCAGAATTCCAATTCTTCACCCAATACAATAATAAATAGTGTGCACCTAAATTTCTAAAACTATGTTTGTCAGCATGTGGTGGAGTCTCATAACTCCAATGACGACACAGCTGCTGCTCGTGCACCTGTTACAAAAAGCAAATGAGCGTCCATGTCGCATGGAGAGATAATTATTGTAATTACTTCCACCAAGGAGGTTAAATGTCTGCTTGTTTGTTAGTCTGTCACCAAGATAATTCAAAAAGTAACGAACTGATTTGGGTGAAATATACAGCGATTGTTAGGTATGTGAGGAGGAACAGATGATTCACTTTTGGTGAAGATATGTCCATCTGTTTGTTTGTTTGTCTGCCTCATTTTTCTAAATGCCACAACTCAAAAAGTTATAGATGGATTTTTATGAAATTAACACGGATGGTTAGGTATATAACAAAAAATAAATTACCAAATTTTGGTAATGATCAGTTCGTTCGTTTGTCACTGTTTTAAATGTTATGCTTGTTAGCACAATTACTCAAAAAATAATGAATTGATCTTTATGAAATTCATAGGGGTTATCAGTAATGTTGAAAGACATTATAGCAATAGCTCATAGCCGGGGTGTAAGTCCCGGTGTCTCTTTGGGAATGGGCCTTTTGGTTCGTCTACTGCCGCCTATCTAATCTAAATGATTGAATTTTGGTGCAGATCAGTTTGTTCGTATGTATGTTTGACTCATGTTTGCCTTAACGTTTGTTAGCAGTATAACTCAAAAAGTTATCAACAGATGTTCAAGAAATTGCACACGCTGTTAATACTATCATAAGGCAAAAATAATTAGATTTTGGAGTTTATACAATGAAAAGTATGGCTTCAGAGCCAATTTGAATTTTTTGCTACCGTTGCCGCGCTTGGCGGGGGTATGCGCTCTCAGAGTGCTCTAGTTATTAATAGATATGTGATCTTCCATGCGCGCTATCGGACATTTTTTACGTAATACTGGCGATCGAACTTTACTGCAGTTCATTTATAATCATCATAGTGCTGGTAAATATATCTATTGTGATACACTTACGATCATGATAAGCACATTAACAGCTCGTATCGATAGTACACTGACAATGATCAAAGAGAGACAAGATATTTACTGAACTATATTCGTAGTCATCACAGTGACGGACGATATTTACTGCAGCACGTTCTATCATCTCACTGACAAACAATATATTGCAGTTATCAGCACGGTAATTCTGTGACGTTATAGCGGTTGAGATCATTTTGTCATGACAGTATTGCCATGACAGAGACCGCAACAGTAGTTAGCTGTTAGGTTTGACGCTGGCGGCGGGAAAAAATGGGATTCTGTCAGAATGGGAAAAATCGGAATTTCTCAAGAGCTATTCTTTACCTCCAATCTAATACTGAAGAAAAAAAATTCAAGGTACCCAATATTTTTCCTGCGGAGAAGGTATCTTGGATACGGCGGGGACGCACTTGGGCGCTTACCTGCATGACCGTGTCTGGACATGTTCATAATAGCTCTTGAGAAAATCCTATTCTTCCCATTTTGGCCGCTGGCGTCTGAGGTCACTTGGACCTCAGAGTCAAGTACTGTTGCCGTCTATGGCTATGGTTATGTCACCTACTGGCTACCGGTGGTCAGTTATTGGAAGTACAATATATTCAACGAAAAACATTTACGCGATTTCTTCCCTGGCACACAGAGTTGGTCTGCACGCAAACCTATACAGCCGATATTTATGCGGCTGATGCGAGAGGGCGGGCGGACCAAAGTTCATGAAGTCGGTACAGCTGACTTACAAAATCTCAGCCATCGGACATGAAGCGGACGGAACTGCATTAAACTTGTTACAAAACACACATGTTTCTTCTTCAACTCAAGATGGGGAGCAGCGTTGTATCGAATGTAAATGGGAAATTGCTCACAGCCTTTAGCGCGGTCTTGAGGTATTGTAATTATGATGGATAGGTAGTAGTCTGTGTGTGTTTACGTATGAAAGTTATCATTCATATATAGTCCGCTCTAATTGATGACACACAGTTTTCAAATCATGACTGAGAACTCTGACTTCGACTGGCTGCGAAATTAAGGCTTCGAGGCTTGATTTTGTTTTAATTCAGACAGATGCGTTGGCTTCGACTCACTGCATCGAGTTTTGAGGTTGCCCCTTAATCGACAGCCCTTGACATTGCCTAAATTTAACTTTACTCCTTAAAATGGAGTTGTACATTGATTGTTCTGCATACGTAGACAGTACAGTCCGTGCAATACAGCAGGCACCCCACTGTTCCAGCAACACATGCACACCGCCTGCGTTAGTGAACAAACTGCCACTGTTATCATAAAAAATGTATATGATTGTATGCTTTCTAGTGTTCTCTTAGTAAAGTTCATCTTATGGTGTTTTATTATAATTTACCATTCAATTGATGATTCTAAAAACATCTCAACTCATGTGTGAATATTTGAAGAGTATGCCTGTTGATTTTTAATCCAAAATATCAATAAATATTGAATTTATTAGCAAATCATTAGGGTGCGGTATACATTGCACCTCACCTCTCACGGTATATTTCTTCGCTAGCGGTCTCCCTTTGTAGGGTTAACTTGGGTAGTACAGGAAGCGGAATGCTCATGTTGCACTGAAGTAGAATAGACCGCATTCATCTCCCTAGACTACTTTTTTCGAAGACTGAGGGAGCAATAATAATAAGCTCATTTATTTCTTATCTGGAGACTGTGTCCAACAAGGTTAGGACACAGTATCCTGAGGTTTTCATGCTTATAACTAACATAAGAATAATACTAGAAAGTAACATAACAGACAATTGGCATTAAATTTGCAGTGATCTACTAGTGCAATGCCCGCATCTAAATAAGGAGATGATATTGACATAATTTTCCGTTGAGAGGAACGTTGGTTACACAGAAGTGGTGTGAAAAGTATTTTTTTTTTTTTTTTGAGAGTATGAAATACAATATGCAGCCTAAAGTGAGCTAGGGCAAGTACATAGTTGCTGATTAAAAAATGGTACGTTTTCAGAAACTTAAAAAAAAGAGGAGAAAAGTGCGATGGGAAATTTAGAATATTTAGACCTAAGCACCTAAGCCTCCGAAACAGACCAAAAATAGCTAATGGTGTCTCGGTGTAGATTTTATCGTCATGCATGCCCACATACAGGGCAAAATCACATACTGAGGCCAGAAAGTGTAACCTCTATTGCGTGTAATAAATACTGCAAGTGCTACAGGGGACATATTGGATCTATCTAAAGTTTCACTATAATTTGAATTGATGATTAAACAAGCTGCTGCAATGCATGTCTTCCGCAGAATAAATGAAGAGAAATCACTGTAAGTTCTCTGTCGCTATTTTTAACTAATAGCGCTTTCCAGAAAATAATTTCAACGATAAAACTCCCCTTTCCTTAGCTATTCTCGTCAGTCTGGTCTTAGGAGCGTCTTTCCTTTTTCCTCTGTTGAGCTTCTTCGTTGAGTAATCTCTGCACAAGCCCAGAGAAACAAAATAGTCTCTGTGGGAAGGAAGTATGTACTGAAAATGCCTTCAATTCTCAAATTACGAAAAGTTGACGAATCATTGGCCGTCTTTCTTGTCAGCAGTGAATTTTCTTCTACCCTATCTTGTTCTTACCATCGAGAAGGAGAGACCTCTCAACCAACCAAGCAAAAAGCCAACAAACTGTATACATTATTAATGTATTATGTACATTCAGTGGGATGACAAAGTACACAAGCAACATGTGTGATATGATTGGTGCTTCCCGCAAATCGTTATTTTCTAGTCATGATTAAAACGAACCATAATTGCTAAGGTTCCTAAAATCCACGTCGAGTGGACTCTCGTTCACGGTGACTGGACGAAGTTCGATGCCGGTCAAGTTTTGCTGCTAATTTCTGCCGAGTTGTTATTTGATCGCTTCGGTTAACAAAGGTGTGGACACACGACTATCAGAAAAAAATTTGAAAAATATTTAGAGGTATAACATAAGTAAGGGTTCAATGCACTGTTGAGCAGAGAAAACAATGCCACTAGCAACACAAGTAGTAAAAATACTGTACTATTAGCTAATAGCATTTGAAGGAAATATAAGTTGCCACCTAAAATCACGCAAAGTTACATTTCGTTATTACAACATGTAAAGTCTATTATAAGAAGGATTAAGTCTTCCAATCCATACTAACGTTAGTGATTCAAACAGAGGGAGGAGCTAGCAAGGGACATGCGGCATGTCCAGAAGAACTGAGTCTTCACACTCAATTGATCTTCGGGCCCGTGCAACCCAAGTTGGAAAAGGAAAATGAGAGCATGAATTGCAAAGAATCATTTCGTATGCGCTCAGCATGATGAAAATCGAGAAATTGGCAGGACTATTGCAACAAAGTCGCTGTTCTTTCGTACAAACTGTCGTGGAATTTGTTATTACACTACTCTAACTTCGTTATAAAAGATTTTGCAGATTTTTAGTCAAAAAACATGTTAGTGTTTGAATAACATAACTAATGTCATTGAAGGCGAAAATAAACAGAAAATATTTCGAATTCTTGCATCTGACGCTCCAGTTACAACAAAGCTAGTTTTTCACCAGAAATATTTCATTGTTCTGTTGCTTTTGCACCTTAATGAAAAATTACAGACGCCGCTTAAACCATTGTGCTATGGTGTATATGCCGCATACGTAGGTGGTCGCGGACTCTGCACAGCGCAGGAGATATTTACTTTGTCCGAATTATCTTTTCATTTCAACAGCAACTCGACTGAGGACCGATATTACAAATAATTTCCTTTAATTACCTTCCAAAAGTTTCAGAACAGGGCTAAACTAGCATGGAGTCAGTACATGAAAAACACCCGCAGTAATGACTACAACAGCAACTTTACAGTTAAATGTTCAAGTCACTGTTCTGGGTATTACAACGACATATTGATTGTGTCTTCATTGTTTCTCTCTTCGCGTAGTTGACAAAATTGGGATGAAGACTATACACAACACTCATACATTGTTGCTATAGTATCAAAAATCCTAGAAAAGATGGATGCAAAACTATTTAGTTTTGATAAGTCGTCTTGCAGTTATAAGGTTAAAAAAATACAAGATAAGTTTAAACCGAACCCTCAATATAATTGTTCCACTTCAGTAAAGAGAAAAGGGTCGGTCAAAATTGGTTGCATTTTTCAAGAAGGGAGGCTGACAAATTGTTTCAGTGCTGCTGCAGAAAACTAATCAAAATTTCTTCCCGTTCACCAGAAAGCAGTGGCGCGTCCTTATATATAATCACCAAAGCAGAAAGGCCTTGTCACACAGGCCAGAAAAGTTTTTTGAAAGTTTACCAGATATTGATTTGATGGAATTGCTGGTCACGAGGCTATTGCCTGAAGTTGTGAATTACATAAGGATGGCAATGCTAAACTAGCATCCTTGGTAGCGACAATTTGATAAGTTAATTGTAATTTGAGCGTTATTGTTGCTGCTATTTATTGGCTTCCAAAAACAGGCAGTGAACAACTTGTTCATCCACTGAATGTTTGGAAACAAAGTATACTCGTATGTGATATTAGTAAACCGTGTTAGGCTACAAATGTTGACGAATTACAAACTCAGTTTGCTTTTTATCGAGCAACGACTGCTAGTCTAATTACGTAAGTAAACTTAACAGTAAGTATTAGGCAGCTAGCAACGCTAACTTTCTCTTGCCGAACACCATAAATATCAACAACTCCCCAGCAAAATTACATGCGTGTCCAACTGGGCTCTAAAATTAGGCCTTCGGGGCTTGATTTGCGTGAAACTTTAATCAGAAGCTTTGGCCTTGAATCGTGTAGCAAAATATTGAAGTTATGTTAAGTTAAGTTATGTTAAGCCTGTTGAAACTCCATGTTACGGAGAAAGGCAAAGGTCTTGGAAGTTTCACAGGTAACAGATTAAGAGTCGACGCCTAAAACTTAAATTAACTAGAGCACTCTGAGAGCGCATACCTCCGCCAAGCGAGGCAACGGTAGCAAAAAATTCAAATTGGCTCTGAAACCATGATTTTCTTTGTATTAACTCCAAAATCCAATAATTTGTGCCTTTTGATAGTAATAAAAGCTTGTGCAATTTTCTTGAAGATCCGTTCAAAACTTTTTGAGTTGTACTGCTGACAAACGTTACAACAAACATGAGTCAAACATGCAAACGAACGAACCGATCTGCACCAAAATTTAATCGTTAATGTCTTCTAACATTACTAACAATCCCTATAAATATCATAAAGATTCATTGTTTTTTGAGTTATTGGGCTAACAAGCAAAAAATTAAAAACAGTGACAAACGAACAAACAAACGGAATATTACCAAAATTTGGTTATGTACTCTTCGTTATATACCTAAGAACTCACGTGAATTTCCTAAAAATCCATCCATAACTTTTTGAGTAATGGCATTGAGAAAATGAGGCAGACAAGCAAACAAACAAACGGATGGACGAATCTTCACCAAAAGTTAATCATCTGTTCCTCCTAACATACATAACAATCCCTGCAAATTTTGTCCAAATCCGTCTGAAACTTTTTGAGTTATCTTGGTGACAGACAGATATAGACAGACAGAGCCGACGAATACAAAACCTCCTTGGAGGAGGTAACAAGTGTAAGTTATGGCACCTGTCTGGAATTCGAACAACTCAAGCCTCGAAGGTTTACTATTGGCGCCAAATTGAGCTTACCCTAAGCCCACAAGAGTTGAATAAATAATGTCCAAGACATGAGACGGGTGCGCTGACTTCGCCTTATTGAGTCGGGTGTCAGGCATCAGCCTTTAATTAAGCTCAACCATAGAGCGCAACAGTACTTGACTCTTGGGTCTGATGCTGGCGGCCAAAAATCGGCAACGGAAAAATGGGATTTTCTCAGGGGCTATTCTCGTCCGCCTCTCTAATAATGAAGAAAAAATACCAAGGTACTTAACATTTTTCTTGCGGAGAAGGTATCTTGGATACGGCGGGGACGCACATGGGCGCTTACCTGCATGACCGTGTCTGGCCATGTTCATAATAGCTCTTGAGAAAATCCTATTTTTCCCCATTTTGGCCGCCAACGACAGAGGCCACTTGAACCTAAGAGTCAAGTACTGTTGCGGCAAATGGCTCAACCTATGAGCTCAATTTTACGACATAAGGTGAAGTTTTGAGCTGTGGCAAGTGCATTACTCTTGGGCTGCTTTTATCACGTGCAATGCAGTTTAAAGTGACCAAGCCAAGAGTCGTGTCTGATGTCCAGGATATGCCAACCATAGTTCAGCTGAACTCGGCTCTGGCGAGTCAGTCAATAACAACTTATAGGCTATATCCTAACAGTTTTTCTTGATCTCCAGCTCAAAATAATATCTGATGATAGCCCGTTCGCTTTAGTGATCACTGAAGAGCTAGAATTTCACAAACACTGCATTAGTTAGGCTCCTGCTAGAGTGTGAAGAGAAATGGAGAATTTCCTACAGGCGAAGTCTTTGAATCTTTCTAGCTCTTTCCGACAGTGTGACTGCATGGGCGCATACATTCAGTGGCGCGCACAAAGTAAAATGAGTCGTTGTTTTGCCCTCTGAGATAATCTAATCTACTTAAGCGTCGTTCACCTTAACGATTTTCGTCGTGGCTGTCAGCTTACAGCCAACTCAACTTATACGTTTTCTTTGAAGTGGCACAGGTTCAGCATGCGGGAAATTGAATGGTCCAAACAAATTGTCGAAAGACTTAGTCGCAGTAGCAATCTTAACACCATAGGAGTGGTTCTCAGCCTCTTCTAAGCCTGGCACCCCTAAAAAACTTTTAGTATTTTCTCGCATCGCAACAGCAATGATGAATCATTTGATGACAAAGAAAGAACTTTATAACCATATTTTGGTCAAATTGATGTATCATAGTATCATACTATATTTAACCCCTAAATTCACCCCACCCCCTAACAGGTCACCTCGCCTTCCCCCAGGAGTTGCGAGCACAACCTGTTGGGAACCCCAACTCGCGGCGTTCAGATTCGCAAGACTTTATATGTGAGTAATTTTTAGCTCAATGTTCAAACGATACAGACTGTGGTCAATGTCACGGCAATGCTAACAAGAGTCAGTAGTGTGAATTCGACTTTTGTTTTAACTCGTCTGGAGCTTTCACTGCGAAGAGTTTCAGCTGGTAATCGTTGACTGATTACTCTTGGGGAAGTCAAAAAATAAATTTAGCTGGTTTAAGTTCCCGGGCTCGTTAATTTATCTCACATTTTTTGTACACATCGAATCTAGTATTTCTTTGCAACAGTGATGTAGGAAAAATTCCCGGCGACAGTGTCAGAACAAATGGAACTTTGTTGTGGGAGGAACGGGAACTTCGGTATGTGTACTAAAACTCATGACGGAGACGTCAACTTTCCAAGCAGGCGGCCAACAAACTGTGTATTGCACACAGTGGATTATTTTCGCTCTGGGTAGCACTTTGTAGCGGAAATGAGTTCAGGTACCTAGTATGTATTTTTTATTATTTTCGGTTTGAAACCCTCCGAAAAATTCGGATGGCTTTGCGTGCTTACTAAATTTTCGTTAGTAATTTTCAAACATGTAAGCCGCCAACGTTCGCTGTGGAGATAAGCTGCTATCTAACCGAAAGAAGCAAACAGCTTAAAAGATGGTTAAGCGGGTATCGGATGACATCACCATCTGGATGTCATCCGACGTCCCTCGAGGAATATATTGTATTTGACTCACATTTAGCCGTTCGCTTTTACAATTTCACTTAGCAGCTGAGGCCCGGGAAGACAGGGGGTGAGGGGATGGAGGGGGTGAGGCAAAAGTCAGAGGGGTGTCATCGAGCGGACGTGCGTACGCTGATTGATGTACAGCGAACCGCAAAACGCGTTCACTAAATCGAGATGCCGGCGTGTGCACTGTTCCGGATGGCCTTTGTACAGCAATTCATGATCTCTTTGAACATCGCCCGGCCTTCAGATCGGCACGTAAAAAATCAGTGATAGGAACATGAACAGTTTCTGCGCGTGGCAGTGACGGTGAGAGCGACAGCTTTATGGGAAACGACAGATCGTTCGTCATGACTGTGGGATAGACAATACGGTGACAGCTGCTGTTTTGCTGGTGCAAATGCTGTCAGGAAAATTATCCTTCTTTCAAAAGTTGCTTTGATTGTTTCAGTGTGAGGCTGTTATATTGATGTTTTTTTTTAGTCAAATTCGATGGACGATTGATACTTTGATCTTGAAATACCAAAAGTTTCAAAGGATGTAGCTCACAAAAACTGGCTGTACACAGAACCGAGATTTTGCCAAATTGAAATTGCGTCATTACTCCCATATGAAAATAATTATGTTGTGTGCATGCTGGCGAGTGCTGCTGCATGCAAATCGTATAATCACCTGTGCATTTATGAGATTTCAGGCCTATGCTTGCCGCAAAAAATATGTATTAACTTATATGTATTAAGCTGTCATTAATAGTAGGTATAGTGTAAAGAGTTTGTTATTATTCTTTACATACCACCACTGGCACAAGGCTGACAGCGGTACGTTTAAACAACATAACTTTTGAAACTAAAGAACTGTGGGCGTGTATTTAATGACTGATATACATAAGTGAATCCACATATAATGCAAGACAAACTTTGTATTATTCCAGCTCCTGTTTCGTATTTGGCAGAAGATGCAAGCTTGAGAACATACATGCAACTGGGCCCTGTAATACATGCAATACTAAAATCCCTTCAAGAACAATTATTATTCCTTTTATGTCAAAAAATTGGATGCGATACGATGATAATTGGCACGCTCGATTGAGCGCTGAAATTAACCCTTCGAGGTTTGACTTGACCGAAACTTCAAACAGAAGCTTCTGCTTCGCCACTCTGAAATCGTGTTGCAAGTGTTGTAATCAACGCGATTTCATTGAGCCTCCTTAAAGCTCCAGTTTACGGAGTAAGACCGAATTTCTGGAAGTCTCACGGGTAACCTGTTGAGGAACAACACCTGAAACTCAATACAGCGGGTCGAAGCCAGCGCACCGGCAGGAACTTTTTGAACAGTCAAACTTCGAAGACTTAGCTACTGTTTGATGTCCAATCGAACATGGACAAAGTCCCTGATTCGAAGTCGCTTACCCCCCCAAGGACATGTTACTGCATAGGTAGCGGCAGGAGTTACTATAGCTGCACTATTATGCGATTATTATAAATTGCACAGAAGAAAAGTGAAAAATAATTATGTTATAAATTTTGTTGCTTGTTTACAGGCCAGTTTTACATATTCTGTACATAGAACTCCGCGAATGAAAGTTTTGTATGATCTCGTAGCTTTTAAAGAAAACTTTCACATGGATGTTTTCTGTAAGCTGCTATCGTTGTAACCTGGCGACAAATTAATTTTATACTGATTACAGTGCAATTGGGATCGCAATCATTTAAAGCAGAGCTTTGAGGAGAGCGGAGGCATCACGTACGATAGTAGGGAATATATACAGGGAAAACTAGACTTCAAGTTGCTCCGAATTGCTCAAATGCGAGGAAAAATATTGCCTAAACCGATCCTGCTCAATTCACTCCTCTGGCAATTTATCCTGGAGTCTGGTAGCCATTTATGCGAAATGCCACACCCAGCAATTTTTGCTTCTCGTCTTCATTGGCCTCTATCGTTCTCGCATGTGGCCCATGCACCGTGAGACGTGTAAATGAATTTATTCTTAACTGAGTAATTACCGCTAATAAGTTGGTATTACAAAACAACATTACACAAATCAATTGAACTTCACTGTACAGCTAGGATGAATTAATAACTTCAAAAGGAAATTAACACGTATTGCAGAATAAATTGCTAAGTAAACTGACTTATATTAATTGACGGTCTCCATTTCAACACACACTGTTTGTATTCCAAATATTTAGTATTGCTAAATGGTAGCTGTTAAATGAGTTGTCTCACTAAGTATTCATTAGTGAAGTTATGGTATAAGTCAATTAAAGTTTAGAAAATTCTGCTGTTTTTACTGCTCTTAAGAGACACGGCAACACTATGGCTCACAAACGTTCGGAGATCAACCTTGCTAAGGGAAAATTTCCGTCAGTCCATACTTGGTCAGTTGTGTCTGTGTGCACAATATATATATACATATTTATATGTTCAGCGTTTGTAGTATGTACATATAGCTGTATACAATTTCCAAATATAAAAAGATTGATGTATGTACATCCATCTACCACCATGCATGTATGTGACCCACATGCATACTAGTCTCTTTGTGTGGCGTAAGAGCAGCCAGAAGTTGAAATGTAAGTGTCACCACATACACAGAATGGCTTGAAATATCCTGGCTAACCCATGACAGTTTCTATATGCGAGTCGTAAAACTAGAGATCAATCGTCGCTTGCATCTCACCTCATCTCTTTCTCCCTCACCCTGTCCCCGTATCTCACCAGAAAAAAATAATCGCAAATCGCATTGCAATGAAACAGAAGTAACAAAAGCCAAGGGCGCGCCGCCAGCTCCCTCCCTTTCATCGATTAAAATCTTTTCCGATAACACTGCGCATTCCGCAATAAATTCTTTCCAGAGCCGGTGAAATTTATCGTAAAAGGCATCTTGGATGGGACTTTTGGCACCCGAACGACCGGGGAAAATTCCTACAGAGTCGTGGCTTAAAAGCCGAGCAAGACAAGCAAGGGGACGCAGAAATGGCGAGACGGCCAAAAGAATGGGAATTTTTCTACACTTTTTGATAGCTTAATATCCTTGTCAGAACTCGGTTGGTGGACGCTCAGAGGCCCTCCTTCGAGTCTATTGCTGGCCTTAGAGATTCACTGCGTGTCTCAATANAGAAATGGCGAGACGGCCAAAAGAATGGGAATTTTTCTACACTTTTTGATAGCTTAATATCCTTGTCAGAACTCGGTTGGTGGACGCTCAGAGGCCCTCCTTCGAGTCTATTGCTGGCCTTAGAGATTCACTGCGTGTCTCAATATTTTTCCTAACATTATGTGTCTGCATTATATGTGCTGATAAAATTGTAGATTGTTTATACCTGAAATCACATACATCAGTGAAAATTCATAAACTACCAGGGCCAATTTAAACTTCAGGTTCTCACAAGAATAGCGCTGTTTGTAGTGTCTTCTATGAAGGATATTGAAGCTTGGGGGTTAATTGAACAGTAAGCTTTGTATTTCAGTGTAAAAAAGAAGGGAAAAAATGATCAATATTTGTAAAGCTGGATATCATTAATTCCCCCAAAAAAAGTAATAATAATAAAGTTTTCGGGCTGCAATTGAAGCGATATAAATGTGTACAAATGTAGGAAAAAATTTCTAATTACGGTACAAGGTGGTGCTAAGATCTTTTTTCACGTCTTTTTTTCATTTTTGTCGTAATTTTTTTTTATTATTTTTCTATAATATTTAGTGGGACCCATATTACGAAGTTCATAGAGTGCTCTAGTGTTCGAGCAGCTTTTGTCATAAGAATAAAGGGCAGTAATGAAATTACATTACGTTAGTTATTTGAACAACGGTAAATATCTTATAAAAATAAATTTCAATATATGTACTGCTGGCGGCTGACAGCAAGTAATCACAGTAGGTATTATATGGAGAGGAGACGGTGCCGCCAGTACAACCTTTGCAATGGACAGCTGAATACATAGGCAACAGTTATTGCTGTAACGTTAGGTACACGTACAGCAATATTCATGTGCAAGGTAAAGTTCTGTTGGAAGGGACGACTGTATCTCCCTCAGTAAAGCCAAACTACATTGGTCAGTGTTCTGAAAAATCAAACGTCAACTGTTTCAAAGCTACTAGATGCTGCCCTAGGTACTGTAACTCACTTTGATCTAACTTTAGGCAGAAATCCATTGGTCGCCTACATAAAGCCTATAGTGATATATTTCCACGGTTTGGAAATGTGCCGAGGTCAAGCAGTGTAATTATGATATTCACTCATAACTATACTGTCTACCTCAAGGTTAGGGCCAAGGAAATGAGCACTCATCTCCTAATTATGATGAAAAAGAAAAACTCCTAACTCGTTGGTAATTGTGATTCGTAATTGCCCTGGCTGTAAACTATCCAACGAGTATAGCCTTTGACAGCGCATATAGTTGCCAAACAGAGGTCAAACAATGAGGCGCAGTGCAGTTTACTGTGTACTGATACTATTAACGCCTGTTGTATGTGTTGATTTGCGCTTCATGACTTTGTACGTTGTTCCTGTGGGTACTTAATAAAGTTCATTGACGGATTTTCGAAACTGAATTGTACCTATAGATAAATATTTCAGTACAATAGCAGGCAACTTTGTGTGGCAGTTGATTGATATAACGGTAGCATATTGATTTAAATGGCAAAGAAATAATAATTACTTCAGAGCCAAAGAAGAAAGAACAGTGCAAAGTTTCCAAACTAACTTGTGGCCGTGTATCACGAATGTCGATAACCAAAACGTAAGATGCATCCGTAATGCACTTCGTTGTAGACATGATCCTGTAAGGAGAGAAACTGATCAAGACGGTACTACATCATGTTACCATTGTTTTGAATGATTATCGTCGTCTGCGACGCTCATGATTAATTATACTGTACGGTACTTGATGTTCAATGGCTTTCTTCCTCTCACGTACACGAAACATATAGTTGGCACTGACGCTACAGAACTAATTTTTGCCTGTGTAAAAAAACCTATTAAAATAATGTGTAACTGCACCGCCTGCTGCGCTATAGATTAGTATGCACTTCGCTCCTGTTAAAACTGGCTGCAAAAAATGGAAATGACGTTAGTCAAAATATACTTAACATGTTGCCTGCGAAGTGCTCCACCAAAGCGGAGTGTTACAGTTGATCTTAACCCTATTAAAAATTTCGGTCGTGTTACCCGCGTATTTGACGCGCAATCAGTAGTAAACGGTAGGAATTAGGCAAAGAGGCCACAATTCCCGAGAGTTACCCGGGG
Organism: Parhyale hawaiensis; assembly: GCA_001587735.2. Taxonomy (NCBI): domain Eukaryota; kingdom Metazoa; phylum Arthropoda; class Malacostraca; order Amphipoda; family Hyalidae; genus Parhyale; species Parhyale hawaiensis. The sequence goes on along the minus strand of LQNS02007216.1, from coordinate 3,478,556 downwards.
CCTGCGGTGGCTTTCCGG